>VSMD01076106.1:0-88307 GCA_008750895.1 Mirza zaza
GAAGGAAGGAAGGAAGGAAGGAAGGAAGGAAGGGAAAAGGAAAGGAGGGAGGGAGGGAGGGAAGGAAAAAGGAAAGAAAGAAAGAAAAGGGGTAGTGAAACCAAAAAGTTTGAGACCCTTGGCTCTGCGACAGGTACCCATCCTGGAAGCAGGCAGTTTCAATCTGGAAACACACATACAGTACTTCCACTATGGGAAATTCCCTTGAATTATTTCTTAGATTTTCTCTCCTTAGTTTTCTCTGTTTTTACTTTTCAGAATCCTGAGTCTGATATGGAACTTCCTGTACTGGTCTTCCCATTTTTTAAATCTTTTCCTTATATTTTTCACCTCTGTCATTTTTTTTCTCCTCTTACTATCATTGTATTGAGTTTCCCACTTCTACTATTATATTTTTCATCTTTCAACAACTGTAATATTGCTCTCTGGGATTTCTTTTTCTTTTTTTCTTTTGCAGTTATTGTTTTATGAATGTAATGTCTTCTCTAATATCTCTGGGAATATTAACACAGAACATCCATTTCCTCTAACTTGTTTTGTTGTTGTTTCCATCTCTGTTTTCCATGTTACCTTTATTCCTCTGAAGTCTGCTGGTTGTTGGTTGTTTGGTTATGTAGAGGAGTCAGACCCTAAAAACCCGATTGGGAGGAATGAATATTGAATGGGGCTTGTTCATGGTTTCAGTGTAGTAGGACCTGAGTGGTCATTTCCTTTAGAACCTCTTTCCCTCCCCCCTCTGCTTGAGGTTAATATGTTTAGGTGTTTTCTCTTGAGGTCTCTGCCAATCTCCTGCCTGCGGGTACATACTGGCTGTTGGCATTCTAGAACATTCCTAGGGAACAACAGGGATGTCTACATATTCAGTATGTAAACTTTTTAATCTTTGAGCTTTTAGGATGATAACCTGACCCTTAACTGCTTGATGTCCCTCAGTCTAGAGATACCCTCTTCTCTATCATCTGCTGAGGTGGGGGAAGGGCAGCCCCATCTGGGTTGAGAAAGGGATCTGGGGTTCAACTGTATCTTCTTGTTTTTTGGAATAATTTTTTTTTATTGCAGTGTCTCCTCCCTCACAGTAGCCAGGCCACAGTGGCTTGTGCCTTTAATCCTAGCACTTTGGGGAAATTTTTCATCATTCCTGTGTTAATCTGCTCAGGCCACCATAACGAAATACTTTAGACTGGCATCTTCTTTTTTTTTTTTTTTGAGACAGAGTCTCACTTTGTTGCCCAGGCTAGAGTACCATGGCATCAGCCTAGCTCACAGCAACCTCAAACGGCTGGGCTCAAGCAATTCTACTGCCTCAGCCTCCCAAGTATCTGGGTCTACAGGTATGCACCACCATGCCCAGCTAATTTTATATATATATATATTTTTTTTTTAGTTGTCCAGCTAATGTCTATTTTTTTAGTAGAGACAGAGTCTTGCTCTTGCTCAGGCTGGTCTCGAACTCCTGAGCTCAAACGATCCACCTGCCTCGGCCTCCCAGAGTGCTAGGATTATAGGTGTGAGCCACCGCGCCCAGCCTAGACTGGCATTATTTTTTTTTTTTTTTTTGAGACAGAGTCTTACTTTGTTGCCTAGGCTAGAGTGAGTGCCGTGGCATCAGCCTAGCTCACAGCAACCTCAAACTCCTGGGCTCAGGTGATCCTCTTGCCTCAGCCTCCCAAGCAGCTGGGACTATAGGCATGCACCACCATGCCTGGCTAATTTTTTCTATATATATTTTTAGATGGCCAATTATTTTCTTTCTATTTTTTTTAGTAGAAACAGGGTCTTGCTCTTGCTCAGGCTGGCGAACTCCTGAGCTCAAACGATCTGCCCACCTCTTCCTCCCAGAGTGCTCCGATTACAGGCGTGAGCCACTGTGCCCCGGCCTAGACTGGCATCTTAAACAACAGAAATTTATCTTCTCACAGTTCTGGGGATGGAAGTCTGAGATCGGGGTGACATCAGGGCCGGTTTCTGGTGAGGGCTCTCTTGTGGCTTGCAGATGGCTGTCTTTTCACTGTGTCCTCACATGGCAGAGAGGGTGACATCAGGGCCGGTTTCTGGTGAGGGCTCTCTGCGGCTCGCAGATGTCTGCCTTTGCACTGTGTCCTCACATGGCAGAGAGAGCTGTTCTCTGGTGTTTCTTCTTATAAGAGCATGAATCATCATGAAGGCCCCACCCTCATGACCTCACCTAAACCTAAGTATCTCCCAAAGGCCCCATTTCCACATACCATCACATTGGGTGTTAGGGCTTCAACAGAGGAATATTGAGGGGATACAATTCAGTCCATAGCAATCTCAAACAGAAACTCTGTACCCATTAAACAACTCCCTATTTCTCCCTCTCCCCAGCCCCTTGGTAACCTCTATTCTACTTTCTGTCTTTATGAGTTTACCTTTTCTAGGTGTCTCCTGTAAGTGGAGTATACAATATTTATCCTTTTGCATTTGGCTTATTTCATTTAGCAGAATGTTTTCAAATTTCATGCATGTTTTAGTATGTATTTGAACTTTATTTCTTTTTATGACTGGCTGATATTCCACATTTTGTTTAACCATTCATCTATTGACAAACACTTGGGTTATTCCCATCTTTTGGCTAATGTGAATAATGCTGCTCTAAGCATTGGTTGACAGGCATCTTTTCATGTCCCTGGTTTTAATTCTTTTAGGTGTATACCTAGGAGTGAAATTGATGGACATTTGCCTTGTTTTTTAATTGACTACTGATGCTGCTTCCAATGTCCTCAACTCTTTGACCAACTATTCTTCCCAAAAGGTTAGTAGTCTTAAAAGAATTATTAAAGTATTTTACTTAAATATCTTTTTTTAGCTGCTGCAATCAAACGTGAGATGACTTTCCTTGCTTGGCTAACAAAGGAGCTACTCAGAAAATTGTTTTGTGGTTCATTGTTTACTTTTGTGAAGAAATTCTGCTGTAATGAGATATTCTATTTTAAATTTTCTAAGTTTTTATTTTTTTTGACCATTACTTTCCTATGAATTGAGAATATTGGGATGAGGGCTTAGTCTGATAATGTTGATTTTTTTTTTTTTTTTTTTTAGACAGAATCTCACCCTGTTGCCCGGGCTAGAGTACGGTGGGATCAGCCTAGCTCACAGCAACCTCAAACTCCTGGGCTCAAGTGATCCTCCTGCCTCAGCTTCCCAGCATGCTAGGATTATGGGCCTGAGCCACCTCACCTGGCCTGGTAGTATTGATATACATTGTATTCATTTAGCACAGCTATCACATCATTGCATAATAAACAGAATGCTTTTCCATTAATTTAATAACAAAATAATTCACACTCCATTATGCCTTCAAAGCATGAAAGTCACAATTCACTCATTTCCTCTTTTTCGTTTTGACATATTGGATATGCACTAGTAATGAAATGAAAGAAATGTAACATTAACGTAACATCCTGTGGCAGTGTAGTTACATGCATGGCACTCCAAGTTGCTGATTTCTAATTGCAAAAGTAGGCCGGGCCGGGGTCCCAGAACGCCTGTAATCCTAGCACTCTGGGAGGCCGAGGCGGGCGGATTGCTCGCAGTCAAGAGTTCGAAACCAGCCTGAGCAAGAGCTAGACCCCGTCTCTACTATAAATAGAAAGAAATTAATTGGCCAACTAATATATATAGAAAAAATGAGCCGGGCATGGTGGCGCATGCCTGTAGTCCCAGCTATTCGGGAGGCTGAGGCAGGAGGGTTGCTTGAGCCCAGGAGTTTGAGGTTGCTGTGAGCTAGGCTGACCCCATGGCACTCACTCTAGCCTAGGCAACAAAGTGAAACTCTGTCTCAAAAAAAAAAAAAAAAGAAAAAAGAAAAATATTGCAAAAGTATAATTTGTAGTGCACCGAGCAGGAATGTGAAGTGACCTATAACTTCTGTCCCTACTACTCAACTCCAACTTTATAGCACCAAAGTCACTATAGACGATGAGTAAATGAGTGAGCCTGTCTTTGTTCCAATAAAACTTTATTTCTGCACACTGAAATTTGATAATTCTCACATATCACAAAACATTATTCTTTGTATGGTTTTGTTCTAGCCATTTGAAAACATAAAAACTATTCTTTGTTCATGGGCTGTACAAAAACTAGCAGTGGGCCAGATTTTGCCATGAGCCATAATTGACCAACACCTACCCTAGACTGTTGGCAAAGATCAAGAAGTGTGATAATCAGGGAAAGACAGACTCTTGCATTCCTCTTGGCAGAATGGTCACTGGCACAACAAATAGTGTATGGCAGGTGGCATCACTCATGATGGTGGGAGCAATGTCCCCTCCCTCACAGTATCCAGAACAGTGGCAAGACCTCAGTAGGGAGTGAGTACACAGTGCACCCAGCAAGGCTGAACCCTACAAATTCAGCACCAAGCTTGACCAAGGTCCCTGTGTCCAACCTGAGCTTCTCCTTCTAGGGTCTTGTGAACATGGACAGTGACAGATCCTAAATGGTGGCCAACAGAGATTTGAGAGGAAGCTCTGCCCCAAGCAAAATCTGGGTCCTCACTCAACCAGGGGAGGGGTGGGGACCCCAATACAATCATGTACCACATAACAACATTTGGTTAATGATGGACTGCATAAATCATGGTGGTCCCGTAAGATATAATAGTGCTTTTTTGTTTGTTTGTTTGTTTGTTTTTTTGAGACAGGATCTCATTCTGTTGCCCAGGCTAGAGTGCAGCGGTATCATCATAGCTCACTACAGCCTCAAACTCCCAGGCGTAAGTGATCCTCCAGTCTCAGCCTCCCAAACAGCTGGGACTAGAGGTGCATGCTAACACATCTGGCTAACTTTTTAATTTTTTATAGAAACAAGGTCTCTCTATGTTGCTTAGGCTGGTGTCGAAGTCCTGGGCTCAAGCAATCCTCCTGCCTCAGCCTCCCAAAGTGTTAGGATTACAGGGGTGAGCCACTGTGCCTGATCTTTACAATGCTATATATATTTTTTTTTTTTTTTTTTTTGAGACAGAGTCTCACTTTATTGCCCAGGCTAGATTGAGTGCTGTGGTGTCAGCCTAGCTCATAGCAACCTCAAACTCCTGGGCTCAAGCAAGCCTGCTGCCTCAGCCTCCCAAGCAACTGGGACTACAGGCATGTGCCACCATGCCCGGCTAATTTTTTTTCTATATATATTAGTTGGCCAATTAATTTCTTTCTGTTTATAGTAGAGATGAGGTCTCGCTCTTGGTCAGGCTGGTCTCGAACTCCTGAGCTCAAACGATCCGCCCACCTCGGCCTCCCAGAGAGCTAGGATTACAGGCGTGAGCCACCACGCCCGCCCTACAATGCTATATTTTTAATGGATCTTTTAGATATGTTTAGATACATAAATGCTTCCCGTAGCGTTAGAGTTGCCTATGATATTCAGTATAGTAACATGCTGTACCAGTTTATAGCCTAGGAGCTAAGATATGCTATCCCATATAACCTAAGTATATAGTAGGCTATACCATCTAGGTTTGTGTAAGTACACTCTCCATTAGCACAATGACAAAATTGTCTAATGATGCATTTCTTAGAACATATCCCCATTGTTAAGTGGTGCATGACTATAAATACTTGGCAGAGGGAGTTCAGATTCAGATTTGGTGTGATTTGAGAAAATAGGATGTTTCTTACACAAAAGTAGTATTTGAAGTAAAAGTTTATACCCACTGCATAGTTTTTTGTTTTGTTTTGTTTTTGAGACAGAGTCTCACTCTTTTGCCTGGGCTAGAGTGCTGTGGCATTAGCCTCGCTCACAGTAACCTCAAACTCCTGGGCTCAAGCGATTCTCCTGCCTCAGCCTCCCGAGTAGCTGGGACTATAGGCATGCGCCACCATGCCTGGCTAATTTTATATGTATATATTTTTAGTTGTCCAGCTAATTTCTTTCTATTTTTAGTAGAGACAGGGTCTTGCTCTTGCTCAGGCTGGTCTCAAACTCCTGAGTTCAAGCAATCCTCCTGCCTCAGCCTCCCAGAGTGCTAGGATTACAGGCTTGAGCCACTGCACCCAGCCCACTGTATAGTTTTTTAACAACGACAGTTATCCTAACTTTCTGACTAACTTAGGTGATGCGGGAGGCAGGGGTAGGACCCTGTTTTGAGGGTGACAGTGTGTGGGGCCCTGAGGCAGCAAGCTGTCTGGTTAAGTTTCAGTGATGGGATGGGCAGGTGGCTTTTGCAAATGTACCTTTGAGGTCACTGAATCATTTTAATAGGTTAAAAAAAAAGGCAAGATGTTTTACCAGAAGTGCAGGAACTGGAAGCTGGCTTGCTGTTGAACCTCCATGCAAGGAGTCAGGCAGATGACAGAAATGACAGGACAGGCTGGTGACCAGCCGCAAACCCCAGGGAGGAAGAGGGAGGGAATTAGGTCAGGTGAGGCTGAGGCTTCAGCCTACTTCTGCCAGTTTCACTCTGACACCAGACTTGTGCATGTTGGTTGGATTCTGTCTTATTTAAAGAAAAGACGCCTGATTGATAGGTCCCCTGAAGGAGCCCAGAACAGCGTGGACCCACTGCCACATCTGGGGCTGAGGTCAGGGCTGGGCCTGAGGTTGTGCTGGAATCAGGTCAAGGCTGGGTTTGTGGCTGGTTCGGTCAGTTGGGTCAGGGTTGGATCAGATTTGGGTTCACAGCTCTGGGGCAGGGCAGGTATCCCTCTGCTACAGCCCCAGCCACAGGGGAGGAAGCAGCACATGTTGCCTAAGGTGAGTGTTTGAGTCTGTCCAGACCTGTGGGCAGAAAGGGCCAAGCACTGTCAGGCCAAGAGTTTAAACAAAACCATCTGGAAAACAACAAATTGGGAAGCAATGTTTACCACATGTAACACTTAGGACTGATTTCCTTTACTTCTCAAAAAGATCCTTTCTTTTTTTTTTTTTTTTTCTTTTTCTTTTTCATGAGACAGGGTCTCAGTCTGTCACCCTGGCTAGAGTACAGTGGCATCATCACACCTCACTGCAACCTCAAACTCCTGGGCTAAAGCAATCTTCCTGCCTCAGCCTCCCGAGTAGCTGGAACTACAGGCCCACACCACCACACCCAGCTAATTTTTCTATTTTTAGTAGAGACAGGGTCTGGCTCTTGCTCAGGCTGGTCTCCTGGCTTCAAGCCATCCTCCCACCTCAGCCTCCCAGAGTGCTAGGATTATAGGCATGAGTCACCATGCCCAGGCTTTATTTCTTTTTTCTTTTTTCCCTTTTTTTTGAGACTGAGTCTTGCTTTGTCACCCAGGCTGGAATGCAGTGGCATGATCATAACTCACTGCAGCCTTGAACTCCTGGGGTTCAAGCGATTCTCCTGCCTCAGCATGCCACTACGCCCAGCTAAATTTATTTTATTTTATTTTTTGTACAGATGGGGTCTCGCTATATTGCCCAGGCTGGTCTTGAATTCCTGGCCTGAAGTGATGATCCTCCCATCTTAACCTCCAAAAGTGCTGGGATTATAGGTATGAGCCATGAGGCCCAGCCAAGTTCCTTTATTTCTTAAAAAGCAACAAGAAAAAAGTACCATCTATCTCTCAATAGGCAAAGGATACACACAGGCAGTTCACTGTAAACACATGGCAAATAGTGCCAGTCCATGAACTCAGGTGTGTAAGACTGTCACGTAATTCTCTATAATTCTAGTTTCTCTCTGATCATGGCCTTCATTCAAATAGAGTACTTATTAAAAATTAATAATAATAACCTCAGTGCCTCACAAAGATTTCTGGGTCCCTGGCACTTCAGGGGCCTCACTAAGCCAGCTCAGGAAACACAAGCCCAGGTGATGCTCATGGGTGGTTTGGACCGAGTACCCATGGTATTGCACAGCGAGGGCATTGTTAGGACAAGTGGCCCCTGGGCTGTGGGAGCGCAGAGGAGAAAACACAACCCAGACTTAACAGCACAGTATTGAGAGTTTGCCAAGAATAGGGCACGTGTCACAGCAGGTAGCCTATGCAAAGGTTCAAGGTAACAGCATGGGTCCCTGAGAAGCCATGTGAGAAGGGCAGGTTTTGGGGAGTCTGGACAAGAAGTGGGGAGACTTGGATCCACATCGTGGATCTGCCAGGGCTGAGGACAAGCGGCCTTCACTGAGCACTGGCTGTGGGATCACGCTGTTTGTATTTAGGAAAACTAAGGCTTGCAGAGGAAGGCCACGCGATTCAAACAACGCCCTGCAGTGACGTGTGAGTGCCCTGAGCATGTGGCCATCCTGAAATTCCTGCAGGTCCTTTCTCCTCCTGTGGGCTTCTCACTGTCCCTTGTGGGTGGCTTGACTCCCCTGCTCACCTCGTCCCTCAGCACAGCCAGGGGCCTCCTCTGCCATCCCAGGCCACCTGTTCTCTCTTCTCTGGGTCCCTTTCCCTCTCTGGGCTGTGACTTTTTCCTCCTCCTGACTCCAGCTCAGCCTGGGAAGAGGTGAGTGTACTGTTAAGATATTTCTGTTTTCAAGTGCCTCAGAGAAGCAGTCACCTGCAGAGTCTTCCTGCAAGACTAGAAGCATTCCTACTCCTGAAAGGGGGATTTTAAAAAAATTTACACATGATAAAATTAATTCATTTTGGTGAACTATTCAACTCATTTTCACTAATGAACGGAGTCTTGCAACTGCCACCATAATGCAGATAATGAATAGCTCCATCACCCCAATACTCTGTCCGTCCCTTTGTAATCAACGCTCCCCCATCCCTAAATACTACCATCAACTGATATAGTCTCTGTCCCTACAGTGTTGCATCTTCCATGATGACATACAAAGAAGCAATCCTCCTGCCTCAGTCTCCTGAGTAGCTGGGACTATGGGTGTGAACCACCATGCCTGACTAATTTTTTCTATTTTGAACAGAATTTTTTTCCATTTTGGGTCTTGTTCTTGTTCAGCCTGGTCTCGAATTCTGGACCTCAAGCAATCCTCCTGCCTCAACCTCCCAGAGTGCTAGGATTACAGGCGTGAGCCACCACACCCAGCCTTTTTCTTTCTTCTTGTCGCTTGCTTTTATTTCCTGATTTTCTGTAATGAGCACAAAACGTTGCTTTTTTTTTTTTTTTTGAGACAGAGTCTCACTGTATTGCCCAGGCTAGAGTGCCATGGTGTCAGCCTACCTTACGGCAACCTTAAACTCCTGGGCTCAAGTGATCCTCCTGCCTCAGGCTGCCAGGTAGCTGGGACTACAGGCACATGCCACCATGCCCGGCTAATTTTTTCTACGAACTTTTAGAGTTGACCAATTAATTTCTATATATTTTGAGTAGAGATGGGAGTCTCGCTCTTGCTCAGTCTGGTTTCGAACTGCTGACCTTGAGCTTTCCTCCCGCCTTGGCCTCCCAGAGTGCTAGGATTACAGGCGTGAACCACCGCGACTGGCCCACACGTTGCTTTTGTAATAAAAAGTTGTTTTTGTTTTTTAATTGAAAGAAAGTAAATGCACGCCCCCTTGTGGTTGCATGTTCACGTCTGCTCCTATTTCAAAACCCAGAACCTCTCACTGGGTCTTCCCTGTTCACGGCTATGGACCTACAGCTCTGCTTTCCTCTCGGGGCTACTGCTCAGACTCCTGAAAAATCCCAGCCCTGTGCAGAATTCCTCTAAGCTGGCTGCCTAGCTCTGCTTCCCGGAGTCTAACTTAATTGCAATAAAACAGATCCCTCCATAGGTGATCAACATCAGTCAGAAACATCAAGACGGAGAAGCCATGACATTAATCACAGACACACACAGGACAGTCCATCAACAGCAGTCACACTGCACAGGGAGAGCCCCCCGAACGGATACACAGCTGGCTTCCAGGAGGGCAGACCGCAGCCTAGGACAAGTATGTGGAATCTCTCCATTAAAGATCATCTGGGTTTAGCCATCTGGGTATAATTCAGTGGTGAAAGAAGGACAAGCTTCATGGGCCTGAGATCTGTCTAGTCACACAGGGCTCCATGCTCAGAAAGGTACTGTGATTGTTCTCATGCTCTGCTGTTGCCATCTTGAAATCACAATAATTTTGGTCAAGGTACTCTGCATTTTCATTTTGCACTGAGTCCCACAATTTACGTCCTAGGGAAAGTGTTCTAAGACCAGGGCAGAGCAGAGGACCCTCAGGAAATGAGTCAGCCCTGATTTGCAGACCCCATGATACTCAGTGTGTGTGTGGCAGGGGTGGGGGGTGATAGCTGTCACATATTAAGTCCTCAAAAATAATGGCTATTATTACTATGGATTACTGATGATGGTGATGATGATGATAAGAGTTAGTGAACTCCTCCAAAGTTGTTTTTCAAACCTCACTGAAGCCTGGTTAATTCATAATACACATGTCATCATTCTGCTTTGTTTTACTGACACATTTGCAAAACTTTTTTTTTTTTTGAGACAGAGTCTCACTCTGTTGCCCAGGCTAGAGTGCCGTGGCATCAGACTAGCTCACAGCAACCTTAAACTCCTGGGCTCAAGCGATCCTCCTGCCTCAGCCTCCCGAGTAGCTGGGACTACAGGCACACGCCACCATGCCCAGCTAATTTTTTCTATATATATTTTTAGTTGGCCAATTAATTTCTTTCTATTTATAGTAGAGACGGGAGTCTAGCTCTTGCTCAGGCTGGTTTCGAACTCCTGACCTTGAGCGATCCATCCACCTCAGCCTCCCAGAGTGCTAGGATTACAGGTGTGAGTCTCCGTGCCCGGCCGCAAAACACTTTTTATTCAATTAGTGCCTTTGATAACCCTCAGGAACGCAACACAAACACCTCAGTCTTTCAAACACCCACTGAGATGTCGCCCACCCTCATTGAGATATTACTCCCATTTCTCAGGTGCATCGACAGTCCCTAAAATCCCACCCCAGCTCCCATCCAGCTGCTACAAGTTCTCTTAAAGTTCACACGGACACACACACACATACACACAGAGACACACACACAGACACACACACTCAGGCCATCTGGCTGACTGTGGGCAGCATCTACAAGATTCCCTCTTATTTGACAGGTCAAAAACTCCTCCAGGGACACAGATATGAAGGCTGATTGTGTGCAGACTTCAGATTCTATAATTTGCATTTGAACATTTAAAAATTACTAGAAATTAGAAATTGTGTGTGTGTGTGTGTGTGTGCGCGCGCGCACGCGCACACACATGTGCAAGGCTTGGCATCTTGAAAGTACATTACAAATATTCCTATAGTTTTCTAGATATCCAAGGAGAGCCAGAGGTTGTCCTTTTGTAGAAACTTAGTAAGGAAACAAGGGATTTTGTGTCTTTGCAGGGTTTGGTGGTCGGGGGCCTTGAAAGTTCTGCAAAGGCCCTGGGGTGAGTCCCTTGGGGTGGGGCCATGGTTTAATGAGGGCTGCCTAAATCAAGGGAAAAACTAACAATGCCTCTCATGATACAACAAATCTGAGGTTTTAGATAAGAAACAGCCAGGAACAAGGGAGGGTGGGGGTGAAAAACGATGTCACTTGCTGCTCTCAGGTTTCCTGTAAGAAATCCCAGGGGAGAAGAGATTCCTGGCTGGGTAAATGAGTCACTGGCTTTGTAAGCCAAGAGATGGAAAGCAGATTCCAGAAAACATGCAAGGAAGAATCTTGGGGAAATTTTTCAGTTTTAGTGTGAAACCGTCAAGCTGCCACGCTATGCTCTTGTGGAAATTCAAGAAGAAAAACAACAGTGAGAAAGTCTAGCGAAATAGCAAGGAACCAGACAGCTCAAGTTAAAGAGAGCCTGTGCCTTTGGACAATTTAGAACAACCGACTGAGATGGCACCCACTCAGCAAGGTACCCAGGCAGCTGCGGAGAGGGAAGACATACCCCAGTGCCCAAGGTCTCCAGTCATCCAAAATCCAATAGGTATTTATTGAGCACCCATCCTGTTCCTGTGGAAGGCACTGGGCATGGAGTGGTGAATCAGCCACCTTGGTCCCTGGTCCCCCAAGTTCACAGCCACGGAGCATTCATCCACTGTGTTTAGTAAAAAGGAAGGTTTGGGAGTGTGGGGCCACTGTGGGAGTCTTGGAAGTCCTCTCTAACACATAGGGGAGCTCAGTTCAGACACAAAGAAGGTCAGGCTGAATTTCAGGCAGCGG
Source organism: Mirza zaza (assembly GCA_008750895.1). Lineage (NCBI taxonomy): Eukaryota > Metazoa > Chordata > Mammalia > Primates > Cheirogaleidae > Mirza > Mirza zaza. The sequence goes on from VSMD01076106.1 coordinate 12,061, forward strand.
CCTAGAATAGAGAGCAGTGCTGTTCCCAAGAACCGAAAGGAGAGCAGTTTGGGGAACAGAGGCACAAGACAAGACTGGCCGAGTTCTTTCTATTTTATTCTGGGTTATTTATTTGCTTAGCAAACTTGGTAGGGTGGAAGGGAGTCATCTCCTAAGTGCCAGGCAGCCTGTTTGGCACTTTTTGTTTATTTATGAAGTAGTGCAGTTCCTCAGCGTTTACCGAGCGCCCTGAGCAAATGAGCTGGGCCCACCCATGAGCAGGCAGAGGGCATGCCAGGAGCAAAGGCCCAGAGGCAGACCGAAAAGCAGTCTCAGAGAAGAGCCAGGAGTCCCTAGGGGCTAGAGTAGAAAGGGGGCACTGGGGCCTGAAGAAATACTGGGCTGACCTTTAGACTTTAGTCTGGTGGGGGCCAGGCTGAGTCCCGGAGAGAACAGTGTCCTGGGAAGCTGAGGCTGGGTGGAGGAGGTCCCTCCTCAGCACATTTTCTTCTGTGTGACGTTGGTGATAATTAACCCGGGAACCCTAACACCTGCCACCACCACCCTTTAGGAATTCGGGCCCTCCCTGCATGATATGTAGACAGGCACTCCCACTGTGCAGCCCTGTGGGAGACGGAGTCTCATTAAGTCCACTCACCAGATGTGCTGACCTAGAGTTACCTGCACATTGGCCCTCTTGGCTTCCTGGGACAGCCCCTACCAGCACCATGGGCTCTGGAGAACCTGGGCTGGTGGCTGCCTTGCCCCCAGGACAAGAGCCCAACAATTCCCTTCTGTTTGAGGCCTTCAAGGATCCTGACTCAGCTCACAATGGCATCTGGGGAAGCAAGGGAGCCCTTGCGGGGAAGGTAAGAATTTCAGGTCCCATGCCAGCCTGGCCACTAGTTCATGTGGTGACCTTCAGGCATGGCCTTGCTCTCTCTGGAACTTGATGGTTTTGAGATTTAGGATCTCTGAGTCTGGGACTTGGGCACAGAATCAAGTGACTCCATCCTGAATCTGGCCTTGATATGTGGTGCTCTGGGCAGAAGCAGGTGTCCCTTTGGTAAGGCAAGGCAGACAAGGGCAGGGATGGGGGAAGCACAGGGCACTGTAAGAGCGAAGAAGAGGTTCCTGACTCAGCCTGGGGGCTGGGGAAGCTATCGCAAAGGAGTGTTGTCTGAGCTGAGACCTAGAGGAGGAGCAGGGGTTACCCAGGTGAAGGAAAGAGCAAAAAGCGTCCAGACACACAGACAAGCCGGTGCAAAGACAGGAGGCACGGGAGAGCAGGGTGTATTCAGGGGACACACAGATGTCCAGCTGGAGCTAGGCCCTTCTAGTGAGGAACTGGCCAGAAATGAGGGGCCAGGGAGAAATGAGGAGGAACAGGGTCCCACAGGCAGAGGCCATGCTGCCCTGTGGATAACGGACCAGGCAGGGTGAAACTGAGGACACTAAGAGGCCTGGCAGGAGGTGCAGGTGGTAGTCTGGCAGAAGATGGGACGGTGGAGATGGGGAAGGGGGCCCACTAGGTGGCTGATAGGGTATCAGGGGAAGGTCTGGGGAAAGGTCACATGAGGACGCAGGGGAAGGGATGGGGTTGACTTTACACAATGAGTTTGGTGTGCCCAAGGCAGGAAATGGAGCAACAGATGTAGGGACTGAGACTCAAGGCATCACTGTGGGGAAAGAAACCTGCCCTGAAGTTGTCAGATGCCCAAGAGAGAAGTACCACTGATGAGGGAAGGGGGGCCCAGCCCACAAGGAGCCCAACAAGGAGTGTGAAGAGAGATAGCTGGGGAAGCCGCTAGAAACCCGGGAGGAGCAGTCACAGAAGCGAAAGGAGCTTCAGAAGAGGGGCAGGATCAGCCGTGTCCAACACACCTGGAACAGGTTAAGGGAAGAAAACTGAAGGGTGGAGAGACAGGGAGATTTTGTGCCTCCTGAAGAGGCTCTGGGGTGTGGAGGAGGTTTGAATGGTGGTGGTGGGGTTCCCAGGGTCCATGATCCGTGACCAGGTCAAAGTGTGAGCAGGGCCTCCACACAGAACTGAACAGGTCGGGCACTGCACTCTACAGCGACTGTCCCTTCAGGAAGACAGGAGTGGAGGGCGACAGGCACCCCCTAGAGGTGGCGGTGTTCTATGAAATCTGTAACTGCAGCATACACACTTCCCACACGGTGGCGACAAAGACCACCTCTGAACTTCCTGGGTTTCGATGGGGCAGAGCAAGGGTCACTTTTGGGATCTTCAGCTCCAGGTCATCATCCAATGGCAAGAAGGAATTGTCAGGTGCCCAGTGGCCCGCACAGTCCCTACCACAACACCCTCCAAGTCTCTGTCAGACAGTTCTCCTAGCAGTAGGAACTCACAGAAATAAACTGTGCACCACACACTGCAGCCTTTGTCAGGGGGCCTGAAAGGGTCCCAGGGGAGCAGGCTCATCCCATGATCTGGGAGAGGCAAGGACATCCCTCCCACTTGTCCCTTAGGAGAAGGGAGCCAGGAAGGAAGGAAGCACGCCCAGCCCAGCCCGCGGGACACAGTCACCCCACCCCTTGCCCAGGCCAGCCCAGCACGGTCCTGCTCACAGCTACCCCTGGAGGCTGAATCGGGACCAGCAGGGACAATGGCAGAGGCACAGCCCAGCCTCAGGCTGCATGAGCAAAGGCTAGAAACTTACACCTCCGGGGCACAGAGGCCAACCTGGAGATGGTGCAATAAGCAATGGCCATGTTGCTTTTGAAAACGATGCCATGTTCATTGCAAACCATTGCTTGTATAAGTAAATTGTATAAATAAATAAATAAAACCAAGAGAAATTACAATGCCCAGAGATGACGGTCACTGCCGCTATAGGGATGGTGCTGACGGCCCTCAGGGGTCAGCAGGTCTGACTCCTGCTACACAGGCTGTTCTGGAGCTTTCTCCGCTCCACTGTGCTTACTGCGCCAAGTACCTTTCCCTCTTCGGAGATATAAAACCCTCTCCCTTCCCTTGACCTCACCCTGCTCACCTCTCAGACCCACCTCCTTTCCTCTCCTGCAGCCTACACAACCCAACTACAGCGAGCTCACTCTCACCTCCCTTCTAGCCATCACCTTTGCTGTTCCCTCTGCTGTTCCACTCTTCTGGGTTGTTCTCTGACTGTTTCCTTCTTGTTGCTCAGATCTCAGTTCCAATGTCACTGCCTCAAAGAGTGACCCTGACCACCCTCAGGCTCATGACTCCAAACCACATCACCCTGGTTTGCCTTCTTCACAGCTCTCCTCTCCCCTCTCTCTGAAATCATCTTGTTTATATGCTAACTTATTTATTGTCTGTCTCCTTTGGCTGGCATGAAAACTCCTTGAGAGCAAGAACCTTGCCGATCTGATCTGTCACTGTGCCCCCTGCATCCAGAATGGTGCCAGGCACAAAGCAGGTGCTCAACCCCCACCTGATGTCCACTGCCATGGCCACAGGATACTTCAGGGCCATGTGAACCTCCCTCAGCCCTCTGTGTCCACTGAGGGACTGTGCTGTCCCTTCGTCTCTGGCCAAACAAGCCAGTAATCAACGTCTTCAGGCACAAGAGCTTTTCCTGCTGCAACAACTACTTCTTGGGATAAATTTCTTGAGGTGGGACGGTAGGGTGAAAGGGAAGTCTGTGCTTGGCATCCTGATACATGCTAGGAAAACTACTTTTAAACACACAAATCAATTCCCACTCTCTTGAGGGTGTCCACTCGCACATCACGTTCATCGCTGCCCATCTGAGAGGCAAAACAAAAGTGCCTCTTGCTGTTTACATTTGCCTTGTGTTGATTACTCATGAGATGGAGCCCTCTGCAAATGGCGGCTTTTATGAGTGAATGGATGAGTGCAGTTAAAGCATCAGAAAGGAGAAGCAGTTCCAGGAACCACAAGGTGAGAGTGGTAAAGCCAGGACAGGGCAGCACCCCTGGCCCCTGCCCTTTGATACACATGATGAGAAGTAGGGTCCGAGCTGGAGTGGAGGGCTGTGGCAGCTGGTAGCAGGTCGGGCATACACACGAGCCCCACACTTACCTCCTCTCAAGCCTACCTCTGTCCCACCATGCCCTGGAATGCTCTAGTGGGCACTCTTGGCCTTCCTGCACTTGACCACTGTCCCCTCCAAAAGCTGTCTCCAGCCCAGACCCCTCTCTCCTGTACCCGCATGCCCAGCTGCCTTCTGGACACCTTCTTTTGGATGGTCCCCAGAACCCTCAAACACCATCTGCCCAAACTGACCATGTCACCTTCCCCTTAACCTGATCCTCCAGGCCTCCCTGCCATCTACCCATAACCCAGGCCCAAAGCCCCGGTGTCATCCAGGGTACTTCCCTCTCTTCAGACCCTGCATCCTATCAGTCATGAAACCTCCTGAATATCTCTTAAATGTCTCCTTCTCTCCATCCCTGTTGCCCCCACCCTGGCCCAGGCCACTGTCAACTCGGCTAGAAATGGCACCAGCCTCCTTGCTGCCTCCCGCAACACACACACAAATACACCCCCCCACACACACATACGATGTCAGAGAGACCATTGCAAAGTACAGATCTGACCACAGAATTCCCCAGCTTAGGCCGGGCACGGTGGCTCACGCCTGTATTCCTAGCACTCTGGGAGGCCGAGGCAGGAGGATTGCTCAAGGTCAGGAGTTCAAGACCAGCTTGAGCAACAGCAAGACCCTATCTCTACTAAAAAACATAAAGAAATTAGCTGGACAACTAAAAATATATAGAAAAAATTAGCCGGGCATGGTGGCACATGCCTGTAGTCCCAGCTACTTGGGAGGCTGAGGCAGGAGGATTGCTTGAGCCCAGGAGTTTGAGGTTGCTGTGAGCTAGGCTGACACCACGGCACTCACTCTAGCCTGGGCAACAGAGTGAGACTCCATCTCAAAAAAAAAGTATTCCCCAGCTTAAAGCCAAGGCTCCCCAAAGGGTAAAATCCATGCCCCTCAGCCAGCGCCCAAGGCCCCTCGTGACCTGCCCCTTCCCAACATATACCTTTGCTGCTCCTCCAAGGCCCTACCCTCTGCCCACCTAGGAAGGAGCCCCAACAACTAGCCATGCTAAGGGTCGCTTCCTGGCAAAGCCTTTCCTAACCAGCACATGCGAACATGCACACGGACATAGTCACACACGCTCACATACACATACACTCTCAGCACTGGTGATACAGGAGGTGCAGAAACTTGGGGACTTGGGGAAGTGCCTGTTTTGATTGACTATGTGCCCCGTGGGGCAGGGACTGGGGAGTCCTCACCTGTGGTCCCCCAGGGCAGGCTGGGCACACAGCAGACATTCCACGAATGTTTGCTGCATACCTCGAAACTGAATGAATGATGTGGCCACAGGCACAGTATGTTCGGCACACAGGCTTCTATTCTACATCTTCACAGAAAGCTGGGGGGCGGGCGGAAGTTGCATACCAGACAGCTGTAATCCACAGGGGCTGTGGGAGGAGGTGAGGAAGACTTGGTTTTTCTGGGTTTGGGGACTTGAGCTCCATTACTTCCAAAAGTGGAACTCACGGTGCCATGTGTGAGGACCCAGGGTTCACTGTGGCTCTCACCACCCTCGGCCATCTGTTCAAGGGATTTTTCTCAGGCTTGAGTCCACTCCCCTGAGAATGCAAATTCCCCGAGGTGAGAAGTGCTATGATTCCTTGCTGTGCTCCAATCCCCAGCCTGCCTGCCCTGGACAGAGGACCAATTCAGGGAATGATGCTTGACTCAAACAGGGCAGAACTGCTGTGACCCAGGGAGCAGAGCTGGAGCTCCCAGTCTGCCCTTCTTAACTATGTGACTGTGCAAGGTTGCTGCCTTCCCTGAGCCCCTGGTGTCTCCTCTGGCAAGTGGCTTTCAGCTGTGTCCTTCGTTGCCTAGCTCACTGGTTGGTAGGGACAGGCCTGGGAGGCCTCCAGTACCCTATGGCCCTTGATGCCCTCTAAGGCCCTGGACGAGGGGAGAGAGCCAGGTGTGCTCCCAGGTGTTCCATCTGCTCACTGCAGCCCCACCTGTGCCTGATCTGGTGGTCACAGGCCCAGCCAAAAACAAGGACAGTAGGCAATTAGGGATGCTCAGAGGGGGTGAGTGGGAAGCCCCTAAGACACAGGTCCCTGCAGGAGGGGATATTTGAGCTATTTTCTGAGTGGATGAGCGGGAGGAGCATCCCAGGCAGAAGGGAGGCTGGGATAAAGGCAGAGGCCAGAGGGAGGCCATGTCCAGGGAAGGTAGCTGGTGTAGAGGAAGCCAGGGCACACAGGCCACAGAATAGGTGGGAGATAAGGAGGTGAGGTCATCTTAGGCCAGACCTCATGGGCCTTGGAGGCTGCACCACAGAGTCCAGATTATCCTGAAGGCAATGAGCAATCACTGAAGTCTCTTAAGCAGGGGAACAATATGATCTGATGATCTATGATTTAAAAGGTCACTCGTGCTGTTGGGTGGAGAACTGTAGGGGACAAAGGTGGAAGTAGAGAGGCCCAAAACGATGGTACCTCAGGCTTGGCTATGAGCTGTGACAATGGTAGATGTGGCCAGAGACAGGACAAAGTGGCTGGCTGACTGTGAAGGGTATTGGAATCATCCATTAAAAGTGGGAATTTTAGGCCGGGCACGGTGGCTCAAGCCTGTAATCCTAGCTCTCTGGGAGGCCAAGGTGGGCGGATCGTTTGAGCTCAGGAGTTCAAGACCAGCCTGAGCAAGAGCGAGACCCCATCTCTACTATAAATAGAAAGAAATTAATTGGCCAACTAATATATAGAGAAAAAATTAGCCGGGCATGGTGGCACATGCCTGTAGTCCCAGCTACTTGGGAGGCTGAGGCAGGAGGATTGCTTGAGCCCAGGAGTTTGAGGTTGCTGTGAGCTAGGCTGACGCCACAGCACTCACTCTAGCCTGGGCAACAAAGTGAGACTCTGTCTCAAAAAAAAAAAAAAAAAAAAAAAAGTGGGAATTTTCTGGAAGTGAAATTACAGAATTCCAGACGGAGAAAGAGCTCTTCAGACAGTGCCCTGGTGAGCACCCAAAATCAGAGTCCTGAGCAATGCCACAGGGAGAGTTCTACGCCTCTGCCACCCCAGGGACCAGCATGCTGCCCAGCCCTTAGTGCTCAGTGGATGTGTGTTGAATGAATTAATAAAAGACAGAGTACTGGTAGTGCGGGACATGGTGGGGGCAGGGAATTAATTCAAAACGTGTTAAAGAGGATGAATCAAGAGGGTTTGGTGGCTGCCTGAAGGTGGGGGTAGAGAGAGGGGTGCCAAAGTTTCATGCATTTACTTGTTCGTTTACTTGTTTTTTGTTTTTTGTTTTTTTTTTTTGAGACAGAGTCTCACTTTATTACCCAGGCTAGACTGAGTGCCGTGGTGTCAGCCTAGCTCACAGCAACCTCAAACTCCTGGGCTCAAGCAATCCTGCTGCCTCAGCCTCCCGAGTAGCTGGGACTACAGGCATGTGCCACCATGCCCGGCTAATTTTTTCTCTATATATTAGTTGGCCAATTAATTTCTTTCTATTTATAGTAGAGATGGGGTCTCGCTCTTGCTCAGGCTGGTCTCGAACTCCTGAGCTCAAACGATCCGCCCACCTCGGCCTCCCAGAGAGCTAGGATTACAGGCGTGAGCCACCGCGCCCGGCCTCGTTTACTTGTTTATTCAACTAATATTTCTTCTTGGACTCCCACTATGAGCCAGGGATTATGATGACAAGGATTTCTGTGGCTCCTGCCCCCACATCGCTTAGAAACCCACATGCAGGCAGGCTCAGGCACGTGAGCACACATGGGCATGCATGCAGCCTGGCCATGGTGAGTATCATGGAGTTGGCAGGAGACTGGAACAGAGAGTATTAAGGGGAGGCTCTGCAGAGAAGGTGCTCAGAGGACACCTTGCCGAGGAGGTGACTTTAGGAGTGGGCAGGGCCAATTGGTGCCAGTTTTAAGAGCTCCAGAGAGCCCCAACCTCAGGCTCAGGCAGGTGCCTGGGTAGACAGTGGTGCTTTGCAAGAATAAGGACAAAGGAAGAAGAGTACATTGTGGGACGATCATGTGGACTGGTGGGTCATCTGGAGAGAGCATCTAGGAGCTCTGGAACAGGAGAGGGCTCTGGGCACAGAGCTTGGAGGTAGGGGAGGGAGCAGTGAGTGGATGGGTGTCTTGAGGCTGGATGGCACTTTAGAGTGGGGACTTGTAGAGAAGAACCTAGCCCTGGCAGTAATGCCTAAGTTTCAGGACTACAGAGAAAAGGGCCCTGCAATGGGAGGTAAAGAAGAGGGGCTGGAGAGTGGGAGAACTGGGAGAAACCCAAGGTGAGTCTCCAGTAAAAGCCCAGGAGGAAGAGGATGTCAGTGCCCCTAACTCCTCCCCCACCGGGTTGTCAAGACCAGCCCTCAGGACTTGGAGGAGGCAGATATTCAGGGACCCCTCACAGCCCCTTAAACCACTCTGGGTCTGTCTGACCTACCTCTCAAGATGAGGGGCTGCAGGAGTGCAGGGCCTGCAGAAGCCTCAAGGGAGGGCTCAGAGCATCGGGTGTTGCAGGGGCCCAGTGGTGCCTTACTGATGGGGGAGGTGAGAGAGTGGAGCTGGCCTTTTGACCCCAGTGAGTGGTCAGCTCTCTGCTCCTCCTCAACACCCCCTCCTAAGGAGGGCCAGCATTCCAGCTCTGGCTTTGGAAAGGACTGGGTTGGCCAACATGTGCCCCATGCCCTGCTACCCAGACCCTGCCACTGTCCCCACCTATGCCCCAGAGCAAGGCTGAGACTCCCTGAAACCAGTGCCGAGTGAGTGGGGAATGCATGGCCCAGCTATGAGCCTACACTTACAGCCAGACAGTGGCAGAAAGGGCAGCCTGCCCCTACAGCAGGGAAACTGAGGCTGGCTGAAAAGGCAGGGCTGAGGGACAGCATCTGGACCCAGAAGGTGTCAGATGGCCAGGCTTTTGTCCTCCCTATGGCCTTCCCGGAGAAACAGGCCTGGATCCCTTCCTTCAACCAACCTAAGTACGCAGTGGCAGCCCCAGGACCTGTTTCAGGTGGTCACAGACAGGGAGCCCACAGGGTCTCTAGAGCCTGAAGGATCTGGACAGGGGGCAAGCAGGCGGGGCCCCCTGGAGCTCCAGGTTTTAGGGTCAGCGTGCAGTTCCCTGAAAGCCTCTTTATTCCCGTGGACCCTGAGTGCCTAACATCCCCACCGCGTTCATGTCCCCCAGAGTCCCCCCCCCCCCCCCCCGCAAGCTGGTGGATCCCGCGGGCCACCGGACTGCCCCGTTACCCGAGAGGGCGGAGCGAGCGGTGGGCGCCTCCAGGGGTGCGGGAGCCGCGGGAGCGCAGGGGGTGGGGCCCAGCGGGCCAGGGGCGGGGCGGGGCGCCGGGGCGCCGGGGCGGAGGGAGGGGCCGGCGCCGGCGGCGGCGACAGCGGCAGCTGCGGCGCGAGCAGGCCCAGCAGCGTCGAGCGCACCGAGAGCTCGAGGTCCGTGCAGCTCAGCGCAGCCATGTGAGTGTCCGCGCCGTTTCCGGGGGCCGCGGGCCGGGTGCCGGGCGGGCGCCGCGGTTCCGGTGCCTTCCCTGCCGGCGCCGCTCCGTGGGTCCCGGATCTACGGGCGGCCCAGGCCCGCCTCGCCCCATCCCCGGGACCCCGGCCGCACGGTGTCTTTCCTCCCCTCCCCCCGGGCGCAGAGAACGCAGCTTCGCCCCACAAAAGCAGCCGCCTCTGGGCCTCCAGCTCCCGGCGCTGCCTCCTTCCCTCCTTCCCTCCCGTGGCAAGGCCCTAGCGGCCCGTGCCCCGGGGCTCTGGGGTGGGCCAGGCCGGAGGGCGGGCTCAAGGCGCCAGCCTGGGCCCTGGCACAGGCGCTCTCTCCGGGAGTCTCCCGCTGCCCTCGCTGCAGGAGAGGCTGGAAATGGGGAGGGGGCGACAGGGGCGCAGGCCAGCCTCCCAGCTGAGCTAATCTCCCTGGCCCCACGGGCTGGCCTAAGCCGCTTTGGAGCCGGGCTCGAGGTGACCAAGCCTGGCCTGGGGCCGTGCTCTCCGCTCAAACCTGGCATAGCCCAGGGGAGGATAGTCCTGGCGCGGTCGGAGAGCAGACCCTGTCCCTGGAAATGTTGGCTGATGAGGGGTCTCCGCAAGCAGCCAGGCCTGGGCACCCTGCAGAACTGGTTTGGGGAAGAGGCTACTCTCCAGCGCTAGAGGTCGGACTAAGTCCAGCCTCAGCACCCTGTGTCCTGTCCCGGGTGAGGCCCGAGTCTGGCCTCCTGGACCGACCCTTCCCAGCCAGTTCTAATGTGTGTGCAGGCTGGCAGGCGGAGCACCTACTGTGTGCAGGCTAACGTAACAATAACGGTGACCTGCCGCCATCTGTGGGGCGACGCCCTGGGTCTGCCGCATTCAGCCGAGCCTCAGCCTTCTGAGGAGGGTTATGACCATCTGGCAGATGCAGAGACAGGCCCAGAGAGGTTAGTAATACTTTCAAGGTCACACAGCTGGTTTGAGAGAAGCAGGGAATTAGAGCTGAATCTTTGCCCTGCAACATCCACCTCCGTAGTATTGGAGAGCAGAGGGGGGTGCGAATTGGGGATTGAAGTACAGTGCTCCAGCGGGACAAGGAGGACTGGCATAGCACTGTCTTGCACCCCCCTCCCCATCATGGGCCCTGTGGGCAGCGGCCAGAGAGAGGAGCAGGGTGAGCAGTGCCAGGGGCCTGGGGGGGGGAGCGGGGGATTTAGGGCGCCCGGCTGGGTCCTGCCAGGTGGAGAAGCAGGCGGGGAGGGCACGGTGAGTCACCGCAGCCCCTCTCCGCCGCCTGCCGCTCTAGCCAGGCCGGGCCGTGGGGAGGCCGCCCAGCTCCCAGAGCGCGGCTGGCCGGGGAATGTGACCAGCTGACCAGGGAGGGGGCCGGCAGGAAGTGAGGCTACCAGGCTGCCTCCGCCCGGTTCCGGGGTGGGGGGCCCCTGGCTGAGCCGCCCCCTCTCTTTCCCTACATGCTTGGGCAGCTGCGGGATGACGTCAGCAGCCGGGTTTGGGGCAGTTGCTATGGAGACAGGAGCAGGCTCAGGAGGGACCCCCATCTCCTTTGAAGCCGCCCCTTGGCCGGGGTTATTTTTAGCGTCTGTTTACCTCGGTGGGGGGGGGGGGCGGCCACAGAACGGGGCGGGGCTAGATCCGGGGATACCCAGAGCAGGGGCTGACCTGGCATTCCACGGAGCTGGGTAGCACAGGTGGCGGTGGCGGGATCTTCAGTCCCACACGGGTGTTTCAGTCTTGGCATGCAGGAGGTACAGCCGAGCCGCGGGCTCTGGGGCCATGCAGACAGGTCGTTCATGGCTGCTCTAAGCTGGCTGCGCTGCAAGCCCCTTAACCTTTGGAACCTGGGACCTGGGTTCTCTTCTATTTCCAGAACAGACTGCAGGGCCAACTTGAGCCCAGAGAGTTCCCTGGCTCTTTTTTTTTTTTTTTTTTTTTTTTTTGAGACAGAGTCTCACTTTGTTGCCCAGGCTAGAGTGAGTGCCGTGGCATCAGCCTAGCTCACAGCAACCTCAAACTCCTGGGCTCAAGCAATCCTATTGCCTCAGCCTCCGACGTAGCTGGGACTACAGGCATGCACCACCATGCCCGGCTAATTTTTTTCTATATATATAAGTTGGCCAATTAATTTCTTTCCATTTTTTATAGTAGAGACGGGGTCTCGCTCAGGCTGGTTTTGAACTCCTGACCTCGAGCAATCTGCCTGCCTCGGCCTCCCAGAGTGCTAGGATTACAGGCGTGAGCCACCGCGCCTGGCCCAGTTCCCTGGCTCTTATCAGCCAGCCCCCACCAGTTGAGGTAGACCCTTTCCCTTAGTTCAAGGGGTTTGGCTCTTTCCCCCCTTCCCAGTAGGGGAGGTCCTGCCCACCCATCCCTTGAAGTGGTCACCCAGAAGGAAGGACATTCTTTTTTTTTTTTTTTTTTGAGATAGAGTCTGGCTTTGTTGCCCAAGCTAGAGTGAGTGCCGTGGTGTCAGCCTAGCTCACAGCAACCTCAAACCTGGGCTCAAGCGATCCTCCTGCCTCAGCCTCCCAAGTAGCTGGGAATACAGGCATGCGCTACCATGCCCGGCTCATTTTTTCTATATATATTAGTTGGCCAATTAATTTCTTTCTATTTCTAGTAGAGACGGGGTCTCGCTCTTGCTCAGGTTGGTTTCGAACTCCTGACCGTGAGCAATCTGCCCGCCTCGGCCTCCCAGAGTGCTAGGATTACAGGCGTGAGCCACTGTGCCCAACTAGGAAGGACATTCTGATGGTCGTTTGTACCAACAGTTAGACATCCTGGTCCTATGGGACTAGGGGGTTGGTGGTAGCAGAGCTCCAGACAGTGAAAGAAAATTGGTGGAACAGTCAGCTTACTGTGAATCCATAATCCCTGGGGACCCCACCCTGCCCCATCCCCAGGGAACAGAGCCCCACTTGCTGATGGTACATGATATAATTAGCAAGTGGGACAGGGGAGGAGAATTGTACATGGGGAGTTAGGGTGGACACAGACTTGAAGTCTCCCTCTCCAACAGCTTAGGACCTGCTGTTCCTGTGTCCAGACAGCCCAGCTCACCCGACTCTGCTCCCTCCCTCCTTCCTCTCCCAGGTGCTCAGGCCCTGGTGGAGGACCCAAAGGGTACAACAGTGAGCCAAGCAGACAGGCCCCAAGCAGACAGGGTTCAGTCTGGTGGGAAGACAGACCCTAAGGGAGAACTGACTACTGAATTATGTGGCCTCGTGGAACAGAGGGAGGAAGCTACCAAGAGGCCAAAAAAGGCGGAACCAACCCAAGGCTGGCTTCCTGGAGGAAGAAGTGATAGGGTAAGACTTGCAGAAGGAGAGGGTGTTGGTCAGTGGAGAGTAGTGGGGAGAAGGTAGGAGCAATGGGGGTTGCTACTCCGATGCTGAAGAACTTTGCAGGTATTGAGAGAGGGTTGCAGTTGTTGGAACAGAGAGACCATGGCGGAGCAGGGGACAGGAAGGGAGGAGGGGTTGAAAGAATGTGAGGGAAGGGACAGACTCTGAAGGGTCTCTTACTGGTAAGTCATGTTAGATAGTCTGGGCTTTCTCCTTGGGGCAGGGTGTGACTGTGGATGTTTCATGTGAGTTCACATAGAGGGATGTTAAAGATTTAGAGTTGTGGGGTCACAGAGACTGCATCGAATCTTGGCCCTGCCACTTATCAGCTGTGTAATCTTGGGCAGATTAATAACTGTTAATTGGCTGGGCACTGTGGCTTACACCTATAGTCCCAGCACTTTGGGAGGCTAAGGCGGGAGAATTGCTTGAGTCCAGGAGTTTGACACCAGCCTGGGGAACATAGTGAGACCCTGTCTGTATAAAAAATGTTTTTTATATTAACCAAGTGTAGTGGCACATGCCTGTCATCTTAGCCACTCAAGAGACTGAGGCAGGAGGATCACTTGAGCCCAGGAATTAGAGGTTGCAGTGAGCTGTGATCACACCACTGCATTCTAGCCTGAGTGACAGAGCAAGACCCTGTCTCTAACAACAACAAAAAATTGTTAATAATGACAGCAGTTAATATTCGTTGTGTGAGGTAGTATGTCTACCCCAACTTTCCTCCCCCACATACAAGTCTCCCTTCCCCAAACACTCCTAAGAAGGGAAGGTAACTCATTTCATCCTCCCAGCAGCCCTGTGAGGTAGCTGTCATTGTTCTTATTATTGTCCTCATTTTACACATGGGTATCTGAAGCTCCAAAAGCTTAAGAAGTGTCTTTCCCAAGGTCACACAGCAGGTTAGCCTTAGGTTTCCCATCTGTGAAGTGGGGCTAATAGGACTTACCCCATAGGGTTGTTGCCAGAACTAAATGAGATGATGTTTGTTAGGCTTAGTGCCAGAAAGCACACAGAAAGCACTCAATAAAGGACGGTTTTTGGCATTGTCAGGTCACTGGAGTTTTGAGATCACTGTTGTTACTGAATAATGAATGGATCATTGTAGGTTAGAGTAGAGCCAGGGGCCCATTAGGAGGCTGCTGTAGGGTTCTAGAGGAGAGTTGGTGATGGCTTGGACCCGAATTCTAGTTATGGGGGTGGAGGGGAAGGGGCAGATTCCAGAGATATTTAAGAGCAGGAGTGGGTGACCGAGTGGATGTGGGGGGTAACTAACTGAGGCATCTGGGATGACTCCCAGTTTCTTGTCTGGGTACGTAGGCAGTAGGGCCGTCACAGAGACATAAAGACGAGGGAAAGTCAGGTTGGAGGAGGAAAGTGGCGAATTCAGTTTGGGGACCTCAAACTCAGCACATCCCCTAGTGGCCCACTGTGCACCATCACTTAGCTTCTGGGAGGCGTCCAGCAGGCAGTTGGACACACAGCCTGGTGCTCAGAAGAGTGGTTTGGGCGGCCAGAGATAAGGAACCTGGCAACATTCAGATGGCGTTGAGCTGTGGGAGATGTACACAGCCCAAGGGCGGGGAGGATAAGGCCCATCGAGGATGGGGAGAGAGACAGCATCTGTGGAAACATAAGATACGCAGCCAGAGAGGTGGGTAGAAAACCAGGAGCATGTTGCCTCTTGAAATTCAAGAGAAGGAAGGGCTTAAAGAAGAAGAGAGCTGTAAAGTCAAAAGCTTTACTGAGATCGAGCAAGATAAGGATAAACACTGGGCACTGGATGTGGCAACAGGGAGGTCACTGGTGGCCTCGTCCAGACCAGTCAGGGGAGTGGTGGGTACAGAAGCTGGGCCAGGGTGGCACGAGTAAGTGGCTGTGGTGAGGAAATGGAGACAGACGACTCTTCAAGAACCTTGGCTCTGAGAGGAGAGGAGAGAGATGGGGTGAGGAGTGGGGTAGCTGGAGAGAGACGTGGGGTCCGCCGGGCTTGGTCATTTCTTTCGTACTTACTTATAGCCAACTTTATATTGAAATATACATAAAGAAGGTATATGTCCTAAGTGCACAGTTTGATACATTTCACAAGGGAACACATGCATATAGGACCAGAAAATTTAACCCAGAGCAGGGAACAGAACACCACCAGTACCCTGGAAGACCCCTGATACCCCCTTCCAGTCCCAACACCCCAAGGGTGAGTACTAGTCTGACTTCTATCACCATAGGTTACTTTTGCTTTTGAGGTTTATTATCTAGGGAATCATACCTATGTCCTCTTTTGTGCCTTGCTGCTTTCGCTCAACATTATGTCTGTTAGATTCATCCATATTGTTGCATGTAGTTGTATATTTTTCATTCTTTTTGCTGTGTAGTAATTCCATTATTCATTGATGGGCATTTGGACAGTTTTCAGGATTTTCATTTTGTACATGGGAGTGACTTGAGCTTGTTGGAGACCTGAGAAAGGCTGAAACACCTGGAAAGGAAAGAGATGACTGGAGTCACACACCAGGATTTACTGGGTGGCAAGTGAGCGCCTGGCTGAGGTTGAGAATTTCTCTGTGGTTCCAGCCAGGCTGCTGTGCCAAGACCTCTGGCAGCTTCCACTACCGTGTGTGCAGGTGCAGAGGAGACAGGGAGTGGGTGGCCCAGGGCTGGTTTCTGCCAGGAAGGAGAGAGGTGCAGAGTGCTGAGGCTACCAGCAGCAGGCGAGTGACGGAATGGGGGCTGTGGATCCAGGCTGGGGAGAAGGGTGTGCAGGGAAGGCAGGGAAGACAGGGGAGGAAGGAGCTAGCAGGAAAAAAAGAAAGCAGAGGCGGACTGTGAGCTCCGTGCAGGGTGGTGGTTGTAAAATTCCAGGCTGTATCTCTAGTGACTGGCACTTTCTTGGGACAGTTGTCACTCAATGAATAGTTAAATAAATGAGCTAAGAGCTCAAGGGACCAGAGGTCTCAGGTAAAAGGCAGGTGAAGTGGAGGTGATAGAGAGAGCCTGAGGGTTGTGGTCAACGTGGTTGTGATTTAGGAAAGGGGCGTTCCAGGGGCAAGTGACAAGACTGCAGGGTTCCCATGGGGGGTGGCTGAAGGGAGCAGAGAGGCCAGGGTCGGGCAGGTAGTGCCTGGGAATGAACAGGTCTCCAGTGTAGGGTGCACAGCACCCAGCTTTCAAGGAGGTAAAGGAACATAGCATTTCTCAAACTGGGGTCCTTGGATCTCTTACATCTGAATCTGTAGGGGTGGGGGTCCGAGAGTTTCTTGGAAATGCAGACCTCTAGGCCTACTCCAGCTTCTTGGAGAGAAAGTAAGCATAATGTGACAGAATTGAGCCTCAAGGGAGCAGGAGTGTTTATGGGATGGGGGAGCATCTAACGCCTCTGAGGTCAAGGGATGGGTTGCCCAGGGGTCCTGGCATGGATGGTGGTCTCTATCCAGGTTAGAGGCGGGCATGGGATATTCAAGTTAGAGACACTGGGGCTGGGAAAGCGCTGGCACCGCACCGTGGGAATTCAGTGCCTCAGGGGCCCATGTGAGCAGGGGGCCAGAGGGATGGGGCCTCAGTCCTGGATGCAGCTTCTGCTAGAGAGAAGGCCCTGGCTGGGCAGTGGGACCTGCTCCTTTTCCCTGGGGCCTGGCAAAGGGGGAGCGCCCAGACGGAGCTTCCCAGTCTTTGGGAGTAGGGACGGGAGTGGCGACAGGGGCTGTGGGACTCTCTGCACCCAGTTCCTTCTCTCCGTCCTTCTTGGAGAAGCAACACACAGTTCCACACCTTCAACCCTCTGTCTTCTCAGCCTCCCAGACTGGTCATCAGTGCCCTGCTCTCTGCCGTCCACTGGCACGGTCCCTCCACACAGCTCTCTTCGTCCGCCATTCCACTCTTCAGCTGCCCTCTCTCCACTTTTAGCACTCAGAACCCCCTCTGTGTTCCGCCTTCTCTCAGCACCCCTCAACGGCCACTCTGCCAGCCCCCTACTCTCACCGTCCCCAGCACAGCCTCTGCTCAGCCCCCTCATTCTGGCCCTCCACATGCATCGTCACGCCCAAGTCCTTTTACACACACTTTCACCCCAACCGAGAAGACCCCCCCAAAGGGAACCCCCAGTCACTCCTCCCAGAGGCCAGGCGGCCAAGGCCTGGTGGCCCCCTAGTCCTGCGGTCCCGCCCCATCCAGGCGGGCTGAGTCAGGCGGCAGGAACTGGGGTGGGGGGAACGGGGAGGGGCAGGGTTGGCGCTAGGAGGAGACGAAGGTGGAGCCAGAGCCGCTGGGAGCCAGCGCGGAGGCCAGCCGGGCCGGCAGGCACCAAGTGGCCCTAGGCCGGTGGGACGCAAGGGGCGAGCGTAGGGTGGGAGCCGTCCCGGACCTACCATGAGCGCCAAGAAGAGAGGTAGGACCTGGCCCGGGGCTGCAAAGACCCCGCGGCGCGCCCCAGAAGGTGCAGGCTGGATTCTGGGGGCCAGGGGTGCGTGTTTCTCCGAAGCGGGGTGGGGGTCTGCCGAGGACCTCTTCCTGACAAGGGCTGGAGCGAAGGCGTTGGTCTGTGACTCAGTTTCCAGGTCGGAGCTGTAGGAACGAGGAGGGGGCGGGGCACTTCTCGGCAATGCGCCCCACTCTGGGAATCCCCCGGCTGCCGGCGCCGGGAGGGCTCTGGCAGGAGGGCTCTGGCGTCCCAGCGCCCAGGAGCTGGGGGGTGTTGGGGGAGCAGTCTACACCGGACGGGCGGGTGGCGGGCCTGTCGGGCAACTCTGCAGGACTTAGAGTGTGCACCCCGCCCCGTCCCGCCCCGTGACCTCCTGCGGCCTCCCAGGGTGCGGGCACCCCACCTCCTGATCCACTTGGGGGGGCATCGGGGCTGGGCTCGGGAGGCCGCCCCGCCCCCGGGTAAACAGGCGCTTCCGCACATTCTTCGGGCGCCCCGCCCCTTTCCTGCCCCTTCCCAGCCGGAGGAGGGTCCCCGCGCGCCCCCCCCTTCCTGCCCAGCAGCAGGCGGAGCCCGCACCTCGGCAGGAAGTGGGGGCCGAGCCGAGGCCACGCTGAGTCCGAGTCCGAGGCTGAGTCCCTGGCTGCTGCCCTGTCATTAGCGCCAGGGCTGGCGAGGGAGGCTGGAGCCCACTGGGGCCGCTGTACCTGGAGACCAGGGGAGACCTGCTCCAGCCCTGGAACCTGGTCGCGGGCGGTGGGCTTCAGGGACCCGACTGGTGCTGGACACCACCACCCCTGCCACCCCCAGGGAGCCCCGCGCGGACTCATTCCATGATGTCCTTGTCGGTGCGGCCGCAGCGCCGCCTGCTCAGCGCCCGGGTCAGTAGGAGCCAGTCCTTCGCAGGCGTCCTCGGCAGCCACGAGCGGGGGCCCAGGTACGCAGCGCAGCAGGGTTAACGGGGTCAAGAGAGCCGATCGGGGTTGGGACTGGGTGTGTAGTGAGGGCTTGGGGGACTCCTACTGGCCGCTTTCTGAGGGCAGCCTCTTCTTCAGGAATTTACCGGTCTTCAGCCCGCCAGGGCCCCCACGGAAGCCCCCAGCGCTCTCCCGAGTGTCCAGGATGTTTTCCGTGGCTCACCCAGCCTCCAAGGTGCCGCAGCCTGAGCGGCTGGACCTGGTGTATGCTGCGCTTAAGCAGGGCCTGACGTAAGCCACTCCCTCCCCACCCCTGCCCCAGGGTCTCTCCCCAAACCCCGTCTCCTTTCTGTTAGCAGCAACCTTCTGCTGCCCTGTACCCACTCCCTACTCCTTGTACCCTGCGCAGCTTGAGGCTGGAGAGGTAGGTTAATTCTTGTTGTCACCCCTTTCCTCAGGGCCTACTTGGAAGTGCACCAACAGGAGCAGGAGAAACTCCAGGTGCAGATAAGGGAGTCCAAAAGGAATTCCCGCCTGGTGAGTAATGGGTGGTAGGGATGCCCTGTGCCTTCCTGGTGTGGGGGGCTGGGCAGGGCCAGCCTTGGGTGATGTCAGGGCCATTTTCTGGGGAGACTTGATTCAGGTATTAGTAGAAAAGGGGACATCAGGAAAGGCTTATGTGCTGTGCACACTTTCTGCTTGGGAACCAGTGCCTGCTCGCTGGATCTTCCAGTGGGGGGCAGGTCTGACACCGCAGACGTGGACAGCAGGAGATTGTGTTGTTATGGTACTAAGGAGGGAGCCATGGTGCTTCCTGGGGAAGAGGTTAGGGCTTCCCAGAGGTGGATGAAGGACAAATGGGAGCTCCCTGGCAGGGGGAACGGTGGGTGAGGGGGCACAGAGCTCCCTCCCTAGGGGCTGCTAGAAAAGGGATACCAGGGGAGAGTTGGGGGAGGGGTCCTGGAGGGGTCTAAGGGACCAGATCTGTGTTACCAGCATGCACCATGCGGGCATGCAGGAAGGGGGTCAGTCCCTGCTGTGCCTGGAGTGGCTGTGGACTGGTATGAGGAAGGCTACGGAGGAGGGGAGCTACGATAGGTTGGCGAGTGCCTCTGCTGGGGTCCTCCTAAGTGCCCTTCCCATCCCCCTTTCAGGGCTTCCTGTATGACCTGGACAAGGTGAGTGTGTGTAGCATGGTGTTGGAAGGGGTTGGCTCATGGGGAAGGTAAAGGGCCCTGGGCTTCAGGCCCGTCCTGACCCACCTCTCCCCCAGCAAGTCAAGTCCATTGACCGTTTCCTGCGACGACTGGAGTTCCATGCCAGCAAGGTACGTGCAGCATGCATGCAGAGTGGGGCAGGGGATTGGATATCATAGGGAGATTGGGGGGGGGAGTGCTCGGCCCAGGGTGAGCAGCCCCAGTGGTGAGTCTCAGTCCCCCCACTGCTACCCTACTCACCTTCCCAGATCGACGAGCTGTATGAGGCATACTGTGTCCAGCGGCGTCTCCGGGATGGTGCTTACAACATGGTCCGCGCCTATAGCACCGGGTCCCCAGGGAGCCGAGAGGCCCGGGACAGCTTGGCCGAGGCCACTCGGGGGCATCGCGAGTACACGGAGGTGAGGGATGGGTGCTCGTGAAGCAGAGGCAGGAGGTGTGGCAGGGCTGGTGGGAGGGGACTGGTTCTTGACCCCCCACCTGTCCCTGCCCTCCTAGAGCATGTGTCTGCTGGAGAGTGAGCTGGAGGCACAACTGGGCGAGTTTCATCTTCGAATGAAAGGTACTGAGTCACATGGCAGGGGAGGGGGCAGAGGGGAGTGTGCTCAGGACCCCCCAGCACGGCTCATCTTCTCCCCCAACTCCAGGGCTTGCCGGCTTTGCCAGGCTGTGTGCGGGTGATCAGTATGAGGTATGAGGACGTGCAGGGAAGGGCTGGGATGGCAGGGCCGCAGGACCGAGGGCCGTCTCATCCCGCATGTCCCCCCAGATCTGCATGAAGTACGGGCGCCAGCGCTGGAAACTTCGGGGCCGCATTGAGGGTGGCGGGAAGCAGGTGTGGGACAGTGAAGAGACTGTCTTTCTTCCTCTGCTCACGGAATTCCTGTCCATCAAGGTGATGTCTCTGCCCAGGACCACAAAATACCATGGTCCTGTGAACCCCTTGTGACCCTCATGACCCTCAGACCCTTACTCCGCTGACCTTCTATGGCTCTGTGGCCCCGTGACCTTCGTGTTCTCTGTGGACTTGAGAATAATCTTTATGACTTTGTGGCCTCCTGTCTCTAAATATTTGACCCCCTGAGCCCCATGTGGCCGTGACCCCCATGACCTCAATGGCCCTTAGACATCTGTGATCCCCATGCTCCCAGACTGCTTCAAGCCTCCATGGCCGATGACCATCTCCTAAGCTCTGTGCAGATTCAGCCCTCTGACGGCCCCCGATCTCATGGCCTCTGCACCCTTGTGCCCCTCTCCTACGTACTCTTGGCTACAGGTGACAGAACTGAAGGGCCTGACCAACCATGTGGTTGTGGGCAGTGTCTCCTGCGAGACCAAGGACCTGTTCGCTGCCCTGCCCCAGGTTGTGGCCGTGGACATCAATGACCTCGGCACCATCAAGCTTAGCCTGGAAGTCACATGGAGGTTGGTGGGACTGAGGGGTTTGGGGACAGGGCCAGAAGGGATACGTCATCTTCTAACAGCTTCTTCCCTCCACAGCCCCTTCGACAAGGATGACCAGCCTTCGGCTGCTTCTACTGTCAACAAGGCCTCCACAGTCACCAAGCGCTTCTCCACCTACAGCCAGAGCCCACCAGACACCCCCTCGCTTCGGGAGCAGGCTTTCTATGTGAGTCACAGCCCAGGCGTCACCACCCGCCAGGGGCTCCCTGGGCATGGTCCTGAAATGGCCTTTCCTTTCACTCAGAACATGCTACGGCGGCAAGAGGAGCTGGAGAACGGCACAGCATGGTCCTTGTCTTCCGAATCTTCAGACGATTCATCCAGCCCACAGCTCTCAGGCACTGCCCGCCACTTGTCAGCCCCCAGGCCTCTGGTGCAGCAGCCTGAGCCCCTGCCCATCCAAGTTGCCTTCCGTAGGCCTGAAATGCCCAGCTCTAGGCCCTTGAATGAGGAGGGGGCTGTAGCCCCAGCCCTGGCAAATGGCCATGCACCCTACAGCCGGACTCTGAGCCACATCAGTGAAGCCAGTGTGGATGCTGCCTTGGCCGAGGCTTCAGTGGAGGCTGTGGGCACAGAAAGCCTGGCATGGGGACCAGATGCCACCCGTGGGGAGCACCCCAGTCCTGTTCCTCCTGCCCTAGACCCTGGCCATTCTGCCACAGGCCCTACCCTTGGTACAACAGGCCCTGTCTCCAAATCTACAGACCCTGCCCGATCTACACTCGTAGATTCAGTTCAGAAGGCCACAGACTCTGGCCCTTCCGAGCTGTCAGGCCCCACCCACAGCACTACAAACTCCACCTCTAGTGCCATAAGCCCTACCCATAGTGCCCCAAGTCTCATTCACACTACTACTGGCTCCACCCACAAGCCCATGATCTCTACCCTCACTACTATAGTCCCTATCCCTACTGTCACAGGCCCAGTCCAGACCACCGCAAGCCCCACCCATACCACTGCAACCCCTACTCACACTACTGTAAGCCCCACCTATACCACCACAAGCCCCACCTATACCACTTCAAGCCCCACCCACACCATGGCAAGCCCCACCTACACTACTGCAAGCCCCACCCATTCTACTGCAGGCCCCACCCACACCACTGCAAGCCCCACCCATACCACTGCAGGCCCTACCCACACTACCACAAGCCCTACCCACAAAATCAGGATGTCAGCTCAGACTAGTGCAAATCCTACCCCTGAAGCTAAGGGCCTAGTCCAGACCACTGCAAGTCCCACCCACCCTGTCATAAGCCCCATCCTTGTAACTGCCAGCCCTTCCACTTCTCTAGACCTTGCTACCCTCCCCAGCCCCTCTTCACACTCAGACGCTACCCTCCCAGGCACCAGCCCCCTGCCCTGTAGCCCCCCAGCCTCTACTCCCTGCATTCAGCCAGATTCCAGAGCCCCCAGCACCTCCCACCCAAGTCCTGCCTGTTCCAGTTGGAAACCCCTCACAAGCCCAGCCCCAGACCTCCCAGAGCCCATCGTTCAGAGGCTAACGCCCCCTGCCTCCCCCCTAGCCCCTGCACCCCAGCATTCAGACCCCACTCTGGCTATGGCTGCCCAGGCCCTAGTCCCAGGGGCAACCGGAGGGGCTGGGGACAGGAGGCTGGAGGAGGCACTGGGGGCCCTGACGGCTGCTCTGGATGACTATCGTGGCCAGTTCCCTGAACTGCAGGGCCTGGAGCAAGAGGTGACCCGCCTGGAGAGTCTGCTCATGGTGAGGAGGGCTGGGCCAGGCTGGGGCAGCACAGGGAGGGCAGCCAGGCAGTGGCAGCAGCTCTGACCCCCTTCACAACCGCAGCAGAGACAAGGCCTGACTCGCAGCCGGGCCTCCAGTCTTAGCATCACCGTGGAGCATGCCTTGGAGAGCTTCAGCTTCCTCAATGAAGATGAAGATGAAAATAATGATGGTCCTGGAGACAGGTGAGGGGGTGAGGTGAGATGGGGGTGGGGCTAAGTGTAGGGGAAGAGAGGAGGGGAAGGGGGGCAGTGCCAGGTGAAGGAGGAACTAGTGAGTTGGGAGAAGGGCAAGAAGGGGGAAGAGGTGAAGTGGGGCCAGGTAGAGCACATGATGGACTGGCTGGCAGGTGTGCCTGTGCTCACCCCTTATGTGTCCCTTGATGCTCATGTCGCTAACCCCATGTGTGTCCCCAGTGTTTCTGACCGCCCTTCTCCTCATCTCTGCAATGTCTGCCTCCCCTGCCGGCCCCTATCAGCTTGTGAGCCTCCAGCCCGTCCTCTTCCCTTTGGCCTCATCTTGAACCCACCCTATGAAGGAGCTCTTTCAGTGTCTCCGCATGCACCCTGGGCTCCCCTGCACCAGTCCCCTCTGTTTCGACCCCAGCTTTCCCGGAGGCCCCAGTCCCTGCTCCCTCTGCTGCTGCCACCCAGGTCATGGACCAGTGCCATGTGCCCCTTGCAGTCCACTTTTCCTAGACCATCCTGCCTGCAACCCTACTCCCGCCCCTCTCAGCCCCAGCTGCCCCTGTGGTCTTAGCTGGTGCTGGCACAGGGCAGACTGACGCCGGAGACCCCTGCTACCACCTGCTGGTCCCAGCCCCTTCCTCCTCCTGGAAGTCCTGCATGAATTTACCCATTGTCTGTTGTCTGTGCATCGTCTGTTCTTCCATCCTGGGAGGGAAAGCTTAATAAAAATAAATACTGCTGACCTAGTAGTGATGTGTGCTCCTGGGGTGGTTGACTCCATTTTTCTCCCAGGCCCCCGAGCAGCCCAGAGGCTGTGGCAGAGGACAGCCTAGACTCACCCAGTGCCCGCCCACTCAGCACGGGGTGTCCAGCTCTGGACGTTGCCTTGGTCCAGCACCTGTACCACTGCAGTCGCCTCCTGCTGGTGAGGCTGGTGGTATTCCTCCACCCTTCCCCATAGCCCCTTACCCCAGGGAGCCCTGCATTTCAATCCTGGTCCTCTGTACCTCCTCTGAGTTCCACACCCCAATGCCCCAGGGCCCTGGCATCTGGCTCTTGCTGAATGGAATACATGCCAGACTCTGGCTGTTGCCCCCCAGTATCCCCCCAGTGCATGCTGGGACTTGTAGTCTCTGGACTCCATCCTACCCAAGTGTTACCCTGAAATCTGAGCTGCTTGGCCATCCCTGTTCTCCAGAAACTAGGCACATTTGGGCCCCTGCGCTGCCAGGAGGCATGGGCCCTGGAGCGGCTGCTGCGGGAAGCCCGAGTCCTTGAGGCAGTGTGCGAGCTCAGCAGGCTATGGGAGATCCCTGTCACCTCTGCCCAGGAAGGTAAAGGCCCTGTGGGCTCTGGCTCTGGTATCTGCCCTGAAGCTCCTACCTCACCCCACTCCAGTCTACATACCTGCCCACCCACCTGCCTGCTCAGTTGCTGACAATTTCCTGCACTCCTCACAGTGGTGCAGTTCTCGGCCTCTCGGCCCAGCTTCCTGACCTTCTGGGACCAGTGCACAGAGGGACTCAGCCCCTTCCTCTGCCCCGTGGAGCGGGTACTTCTCACCTTCTGCAACCAGTACGGTGCCCGTCTATCCCTGCGCCAGCCAGGCTTAGCCGAGGCTGGTGAGTGGGCTGCCTACCTGCCCCTCCTTCCATCCTGTCTTGGGTCCCTAGTGACAGGGACGTCAGGGAAAGCCAGGTCAGCCCACACAGACATGCCAGCTGAGCACTGAGGGGAAACAGCAAAGCCTCATGCTTTGGAGCAAGGGACCTAGAGGGGTAGGGTTTGGACGGGATCCCTGGGCCTGAGCCTGGGATGGGAGCATTCTCTTCCCTCTAAAAGCCTGGGTCCATCTCAACGCTGAGGCCTGTTGTGCTGCCTCCCGCAGTGTGCGTGAAGCTCCTGGAGGATGCCCTGGGGCAGAAGCTGCCCAGGAGGCCTCAGCCAGGCCCTGGAGAGCACCTCACCATCTTCCAGTTCTGGAGTTACGTTGAAACCCTGGACAGCCCCTCCATGGAGGCCTACGTGACTGAGACTGCTGAGGAGGGTGAGGCAGTGGCCCTTATCACAAAGTGGCCTAACCCCTTTGGGTGGGTCTGAGGACACGAGGATGAGACCTCCCCACACCAAGAGGCTCCTTGCCCTGCCACCTTGTCCCACCCCCACCTCCACCTTCTTTCAGTCCTCCTGGTGCAAAATCTGAACTCGGATGACCAGGCTGTCGTGCTGAAGGCCCTGAGGTTGGCACCCGAGGGGCGGCTGCGAAGGGATGGGCTTCGGGCTCTCAGCTCCCTGCTTGTCCATGGCAACAACAAGGTCATGGCTGCTGTCAGCACTCAGCTCCGGAGCCTGTCACTGGGCCCTGCCTTCCGGGAGAGGGTGAGTTGGGCAAGGATCCTTAGAGGACAAGGGCCGGGGTCCCAGGCTCCCACTGTCTGGCTGAATCTGCCCTCCCACCCTCACCCAGGCCCTCCTGTGCTTCCTGGACCAGCTTGAGGATGAGGATGTGCAAACTCGAGTGGCTGGCTGCCTGGCCCTGGGCTGCATCAAGGTGACCCCTGCCAACCCACCCACCCCTTCTCTCCCCTCCCAGTACCCCCGCTCTGAGCCTCTTCTGTCTGCTCTCCTGGGCCCCCCTAATGCTCCCTCCTCTGACAGGCTCCCGAGGGCATTGAGCCCCTGGTATACCTGTGCCAAACAGACACAGAAGCAGTGAGGGAGGCTGCCCAGCAGAGCCTGCAGCAGTGTGGTGAGCTGGGGGATGGGAGAGAGGGGTCAAGTGGGGTTCTGGGAGATCTTGGCTGATGGGAGGAGGAGAGATGGGGCCAGGGCTGAGCCTGATCCCATCTTCACACATCACAGGTGAAGAGGGACAGTCTGCCCACCGACGGCTGGAGGAGTCACTGGATGCCCTACCCCGCATCTTTGGGCCCGGCAGCATGGCCAGCACAGCATTCTAAGCCGTCCGCCCACTGGCTCCCAGCGCCCCTTCCCCTGACTTTCAAGGCTCACCAGGCGCTGGCAGGGAGGGTGAGGGCTGGCTCCAGACATCCCTCCCCCCCAGATTCCTATTGATGAAAATCTAATATATTCTTCTGTTGCCCCTGGGGTTGGCAGTCAGTGCCTGCAGTCAAGTGCCTCCCAGCCTCGGCTCAGCACATCCCTTGTCACAGATCAGTGTCTGGGGCCCAGCCACCCTGCCTCCACCCCACCACCTCTTTTGGTTTTATATTTTATTTACAGAGTTTTACAGAATATAAAAAAGCAAATTGCCTTTCCTACGTGGCCTAGTGCATTCCTGACCCTCTGTTCCAACACCCTCTGGCTGAGGCCCTTCCTGACACTAATGTGTCCACACTCCAGCTGTGACAGTGGCCGGCGCACTTGCCCTGGAAATCCGGGTAGAAGAAAGCCCAGAGGCTGGAACTTGGAACTGGGCTAGGAGGAGAGAGCAGGGGAAGAAGGTCGCAGGCGTTGCTGAGGACGCTCACCTTGCAGGCTAAGCCTGCCCTGTGCCTGGGAACTGCGGGCCCAAGATGGAGCTGAACTGTGGAGTTGGCCCAGAGAAGGCCCAAAGGGTGCCAGTCCTGGGAATGGCTGTGGCCCGGTGCAAACAGGCAGGAAAAGGTGGTGCGGTGTGGCTGGAGCTCCTGGCCAGCAGGGGGCAGCAGAGCCACGTCAGCAGATGCCAGGCTCTGCGTCTTCTCCCGCGGAGGCCCAGGCAGCTTCCTCCAGAGGCAGCTCAAGGAGCTTCTTGAGTCTGGGTGGCAAGGGGGAGGAGGGCCTTGCAGAGGGGAAGAGCTGGGGCCTGGGAGGCAGGAGACCCGGATGGCTGCCCTGTGACCCAAGACAGTAAGTCCCTTCCCTCCCCGGCCGCCTCCCTCTCTGTAATAACAAATCTGGATGATCCCTGTGGGCCCCCACAACCAGCAGCCCCGCGCTGCTTCAGGAAGCAGGACTTCGGGGACAGGGCCCACCTTGCCCCCGAGCTGCCTGGCTCGTGAATGAGTCAACCCCAGAAGGCTGAGTCCTGTGTGAGGAACTGGAGGGTGGGGCGGGACTTCAGGATGGCAGGCTGTTCTGAGCAGGGCCCGAGAGAGGCCCACACCCACTGCTACAGCAACAGGCCCTCCACCCTTCCCCTGTGCCTCCAAGACTTCCATTAGCCAAGGGCAGGGGAGACGGTGCAGGGCAGGGCTCCCTACTCCTGCAGTACACTCTGGTGTCCCGCACTCTGGTGTCCTGGTGCCTGTGGCAGCAGCACAACAGCATGACAGCATGTGCTCCAAAGTGTCATATTGGGGAGTGTGTGTCCCTGCACTTAGGAGAGGCCAACAGTCCCTGGTGGGTGTGACCCAGATCCCGGGGGAGCCCTGCCCCCCAGTGTTTTAGAGCGGTGTATGAAAGGTTTAGCTGGGGCCTTAACCACCTGCTGGGGAAGCCAAACTGAGCAGAAAAAACGGCAACAGGAAGGCGCACAGGAAACACCTGTGTGTGGATGCAGGTGGCTCATTCCAAACAGGCTGGGGTGGGGGCAGGGGCAGGGGCAGGCAGACAACCCTCAGCACGCTGGCACAGCTCTGCGCTCCCTCTGTGACTGTGAAGGGTAGCATGGGCAGGATGGCGCAACCCAGTTTTTTGGGTGGTCAGCTGGGGCAGCGTGAGGTGCCAAGGCAAAGAAGCTGGCACCCAAAGCTGGTGGAGGCTGGTGCCTCATGCTTGTAATCCCAGCACTTTGGGGGACCAAGGCAAGAGGATAACTTGAGGCCAGAAGTTGAAGGCCAGCCTGGGCAACATAGTGAGACACCATCTCTACAAAACATTCTGTAAAAATTAGCCAGGTGCAGTAGTCCTAGCTGCTCAGGAGGCTGAGGCTGGAGAATCGCTTGAGGCCAGGAGTTCAAGTTTACAGTGAGCTATGATCACACGCCTGCACTCCAGCCTGGGTGACAGAGCAGGACCCTGTCAAAAAAAAATAAAAACAAAGCTGGCCACAGCTTGGGCTTGCCCCTTGGCCCCCTGCAGGAGGGTAGCAGTCCTACAACCACCCCTAGGAGCCGCTCAGACCTCAGATCTCACAGGCCCACTGGTAGGGCAGGACCGTCCACTTGTCCACTTACATCGAAAGCACGGCCCACGTGGTGGGGAAAGAGGAAGTAAACACTGGCTGGTCAGGTCCTGGGAAAGTGCAGATGGGGGTGACTGGGCCAGCACGAGCTCACAGCGCAATCGCAGGAGAGGGCAGGGTTCGGGCAAGAAATGGAGGACAGAAAAATATTCATCCCAGCTAGGGGTCAGCTGGGCTGTCACTGAAAATGGCAGCTCTCAATGCTAGGAAGAAACAGGACCCTGGCTCTGTCCTCTACAAGGAGGGTCCTGAGGCCTGAGGTTAGTACTGAACTCTAGCTGAGGGTGGGGGTGAGGGGGAGCTAGAATTAGGCTCACAGAACATGAACACAGGGAAAGAACTAGGACAAAGATGGCCTAGTAGACCCTTAGGCCTTTGCTCATCTAGCCTACCTGGCTCACAGCAGCATAGATCAACCCCAGGACGGCCACTCGACCCTCTCCATCCATGGCTTGAAGTCAGGCTGATAGCCGCCTACACCCAGGCCCAGGCCTATAAGGTGGTAGCAGACAAGGAGAACCCTTGTCTCCCACCTGTAGACCTTCTCCCACCCCGTCCACCTCACAGGTGCCTCCCACAGGTCTTCATACAGGGCCAACTGTCCCACGGCACGCCCCCCACGTCCTGCCCTGTCGTCATGCAGGTTTGGGGAGGCACCTGTCCCTGCTGCCTTGGCCTTGGGATAGCTGGGAGCCTGCTGTGCCAGGTGATGGGAGTTTGATGACACCATCAGTCATCAAAGGTACCAGGACAGGGAAAGCCTGTGCCCAGCTGTTCTGTGGAGCCTGTGCCAGCCTCTGTGAGGGGACAGATAAAGTGGGCCTGTGACACACTAAGTAATGCCCATCAGTTAAGTCCATCGAGGCCACAGCATATGCCTTGGCCACCGTCCATGGGGCTCTGCCCAGAGGAGACTCATATGCATGCACAGCAAAAAAGGGGCCAGGCTGCAGTGGTCCATGATACAATTTATTGTGTTGGCGGTCACTGGAACAAACCCCCTCCCCTCCTTTCTTCTTGCCTCTTCCAACCTTACCTTTCCTCCTGTCTCCCACTCTTCTTCTGCATGTATTCAAAACTGCAGAGAAAAAATAAAGAAGAAAGAAAAAAAGGCATGTTTCTGGAGGCAAAGAAGCAGATGGGTTGGCACGTGGGAAGAGGACTGCCGCTTTGTCTCGCCCACGGAGCGGGGGTGCCTTCCTTGTGTGTTCCTGTGCCTGTTGTGTGGGTACAATTTGCTGAACCCCAGGCATGTGACATGACCCCGCCTTTCCCTCTGTCCCCCCAAACAGCCCTGGAGTGTCCTGTTCAGGCCATCCATCCCCCACAGATAGAGGTTCTTGGTTTGGCTGCCAGGCCTGGCTTTTCTGGGCCTGGATGATACCAGAAAGTGAGCTTGGGAAGGACTCCAGTGCCTCATATAAACTGCTAAAGACGCACAATCTATCGTTTAGGAAATAAGACTGCCATTGGCCTGTGAGAAAGGGGCCTCTTGTTTTAGAAGGCTGCAACCGGGCGATGCCCCCTAGTCTGAGTACAATGTCAAGGATCAAGTCTCACTTGTCTCACTTGTCTGTAGAATATACTACAGGGCAAATGAACACGAGGTAAGTGCTGACTTAAAGCAGCTGAATTTCTGCGGCTCACACCTACATTTCTAGCCATCTCCTCTGAATCTCTTTACACCCTTCTCCTCCTCTTCTTCTGGCATCCTCCCAAACTTCACTCCACAGGTTCCATTCTAGGCCCTTTTCTCCTCTCTCAAAACACAGCCCTGGACACCCTCCCCCCCAAATCCCTTCCTCTGGCTTCTTTCTGCATGCTGAGGCTCATGTCAGCCATTCACACCACTCTCACCTCGCTGCCACAGCCCACACCCAGCTGCTGACCAGACACTTCCTTTCCACTGTCCAGGGCATTTCAAACTCAGCATGCTCAGAATTGAACTCGGCATCTTCTCCAAACCTGTTTCTCCTCCAGGGTTCTCACGGTTACCAACTACCCAAGTGCCCAAGTCACGCATCTGGGCTTATCCTTGACATTTTCGTCTGTTCCCTAACCCTAACCATCAGAATCCTCTCAGTTAAATGCCCAAATATTTCTAAACTCTGTCTACATCTTTTTTTTTTTTTTGAGACAGGGTCTTGCTGTGTCACCCAGGCTAGAGTGCAATGGCATCATCGTAGCTCACTGCAACCTCAAACTCCTGGCTTCCTCCTGCCTTGGTCTCCCAGAATGCTAGGATTACAGGCATGAGCCACCACACCCGGCCCCCTGTCTACATCTTTTTATCCCCACTGGCACCACTCAAGTGCAGGACAGACACATAAACCTCTCTCTTAGACACTCAAAATGCCTCCTCACCAGCTCCCTACCTCTGCTCTTGGATCCATTCTCCACGATGCAGTCACAGTGATTTCTAAAACATAAATCTACCACTACAGGCTCTTCTCTTAGGGAAAAGCTCAGAAAGCTCAGCCCACTCCACCTGGCTCACAAAGCCCTTCATGCCTGCTTCCCTCTCCAGCCTCATTTCTGCCCCCTCACTTCTCACTCTACTCGGGACTACTTGCAGAGCTCTTTTGCCCCTGGGCCTGGTACTGCTCCCTCCGTGGTACCCTATCCCACCCCTCTGTTGCCTTGCTCACACCTGCTCTCCTGACAGCTGTCGACCGAGACGTCACAAATTTTTTTAAGAAGTTGTTCCTCCACTTGCTCCTGCCACGGGAGCCTTCACTTGCCCTGGCATAATCCTAACCACATCTCGTTGCAATTGCTTACTTTGTACCCTCTGGAACATACATCCATAATATTTGCTAACTATTTTACCAGGTAATGGGAACTACCTAGGTCTAGGAAAGACAATGAGTGTCTTTCCATGAAACTTGGTCCAAGTTATTGTTTTAAACAGCTTTATTTGTAGTCCACAAATCATGCAATTCAATCAAAGTGTACAATTCAATGGTTTTTAGTATATTCACAGAGTTGTACAACCATCACCACCATTTTAGAATATTTTCAATGACTCAAAAAGAGACTCTGCAGCCCTTAGCTATCATCTCTAGACCCTCACAGTTTCCCCTCTGCCACCAGGCAACTGCTAATCTACTTTTTGTCTCTATAGATTTGCCTATTCTGGATATTTCTTATAAATGAAATCAGGTTAGGTCTTTCCAACTTACTCAGTTCTAAGATTCACCTGAGAACTTCCCTGGAGATTCACGTTCAGCTGGTCTGGCTTGGGGCCAGGCAACTCTCTATTTGCTTAGGCCTTTACTAGCACCAGTATCCAAGGCAGGGACACAGTAAGTGGTCAAGAACTATCTTTTTTTTTTTTGAGACAGGATCTTGCTCTGTGGCCTGGGCTACAGTACAGTGGCATCATCACAGCTCACTGCAACCTCAAACTCCTGGGCTCAAGTGGTCCTCCTGCCTTGGCCTCCCAAAGTGCTAGGATGACAAGTGTGAGCTACCATGCCCAGCCAAGAAATATCTTTTGATGAATACCTCCAAAACCTGTCTCTAGCTCCCTATATCCAACTCTCCAACTGCTGTCCTACTCTTATCTCAAAAGCAACCTTTTGGGCTGGGCACGGTGGCTCACGCCTGTAATCCAAGCACTCTGGGAAGCTGAGGCAGGAGGATCGCTCAAGGTCAGGAGTTCGAAACCAGCCTGAGCAAGAGCAATACCCCATCTCTACTAAAAAAAAAATAGAAATTAATTAGCCAACTAAAAATATATAAAAAATAATTCCCCGGGCGTGGTGGTGCGTGCCTGTAGTCCCAGCTACTCCGGAGGCTGAGGCAGGAGGATCGCTTGAGCCCAGGAGTTTGAGGTTGCTGTGAGCTAGGCTGACACCACAGCACTCTAGCCTGGGCAACAGGGTGAGACTCTGTCTCAAAAAAAACAAAAAAGCCTTTTGAAAACCTTTTGAGTTTGAAATTACTGTATGTTTAATGCGGAGAAAGCCTGGAAACTCAAAGCAGTGCCCCCAGTCCCTCATGGGGCACAGCTCTTTGGAATACACTTTGACCACTGGGATCCCATGTAAGGAGTGGGAACAGAGCCTGAACCTGGGATGATAGAGGGCAGGAGAGCTGTGGTCAGACTGGTGGAGGAGGCAAGCAAGCTGAACCCATAGGAGCCTGGAGGGTACAATTAATAAATGAGGCTGAAGAGACGAGCAGGGGCTTGGTCATGGGAGGCCTGTGGAGTGGCTGAGGAGTTCGGAATTTACCCCCATCACTGGGAAGCCAACCACGGGCTTGAAGTAGGAGAATTTTGTGGTCACATTTGTGCTCGGGAAAGGTCACTGTGGCAATCGTGGAGGGAGGAGGCAGGAAGTAGGGAGAAGTCTGCAACTGTGGTCAGAAGCATCAAGAGTGGTCTGGGCCAGAGTAGGGCAGTGGAGATAGGGGGAGCTTAGAGTGAAGAGATGTTCCAACGGCAGAATGGACAGGGTTTGGGGACTGATGGGAGTAGGTGCTGAGAAAAGAAAGCCCAGGTTTCTGGTCTGGATGATGGATGGATGGTGGTATCTTTTACTGAGCCTGGAGCCCGAGAGAAGCAGAAGAGTGACAAGACACGTAAGGGTGGCCCAGGAGCCATCCAAGAGGAAGTGTCCAGAAATAAGCTGGGTATATAGCCCTGGGGCAAGGAGAGAAGGGTATGGGCTCAAAGCAGAAGCTTGAGTTATCCTTGCTGTACTGTGGAGTTTCATCACATGCTGTGATGTCCAGTGACTGTTATGTTTCTCCCACACCTGTAGCCTATACCTTCACACTTGCCTTTTCCTTCTTGACTTTCACCTAATCTCATGAGGTTTAGTCTGGTCTCTCCACACTAATATAATACAAAATACAAGGCACTCTGAGGGCTAGGGACATGACCTACCTCTGGTATTACCTAGCCTCGAGCATAAACCCAGGTCCTGAGCAGTTTATTTTGGACATACTTAACAATTTCACTTCAAATACTTCTGCTACCTGCCTGCCAAAGTGCCTGAAATTTCTACCATTGAAGCCTTTCCTTTGGGTTAAGACAATAGTGTCCAACTTCTTTTAAGGATAATAATCTTTTTCCCCCTAAATAAATCACATAAAATCTGGAGTAGGAGAGGTCAGGGAGCAGGGAGGCCCAGAGCCTCCCTGATAGATCTCTGTTACCCTTCCAAGGCAGCCCCAAGTCTAGAGCATCATCTCCAGAGGATTGCTATAAACATGGAAATGTTATCGGACAGAGTGAGGAGCTCTGAGCAGCCAATGGGAGAATAGGAATAGAGAGGGTAGGGCTGGAAGACCTGAATATAGTAGTCCCCACTTATCCTAGGGGGATACATTACAAGACCCCCCCCCCCCCGTGGATGCCTAAAACTACAGATAGTACCAAATCCTGTATATACTATGTTGTTTCCATCAAATCCTGTATATACTATGTTGTTTCCATCTGATAACTGAGATGGCTACAAAATGACTAATGATTGGGTAGTGTATACAACATGGATATACTGGACAAAGAAATGATTCATGTCCCAGGCAGTATGGGATGGGACATTGTGAGATTTCATCACGATACTCAGAATGGCATGCAATTTAAAAATTATGAATTGTTTATTTCTAGAATTTTCCATTTAATATTTGC
Organism: Mirza zaza; assembly: GCA_008750895.1. Classification (NCBI taxonomy): domain Eukaryota; kingdom Metazoa; phylum Chordata; class Mammalia; order Primates; family Cheirogaleidae; genus Mirza; species Mirza zaza. The sequence continues at coordinate 45,640 of VSMD01076106.1, forward strand.
AGACTACAGTTGACCTTGGGTAACTGAAACCTCAGAAAGCAAAGCTGTGGATAATGGGGGCTACTAGACTCATTCTGGTTCTCTAACAAGTTGCTGGACAACCCTAAGAAAGTCACTTCATTTCTTGAATTTAAGACAAAACTATGCCTGGACCACCACACAGAGCAGTGAGCATCACTTGAAAAGGCAGACATAAAGGTGTTCTGTAAAATGAAAAATATACAGATGAGATGGGTTATTAAAGGATGATCAATGCATGCTTGGATCAATGCATGCAGGTAACAGCACAGAACAAAATTACCCTACTTTCTAAACAGATGTAGGTCTAGGTAAAGTTCTTTAGACTTTAGAGAGCTGTCATTTGAGCTGAGACATAAAAAAAATAAATAAATATGGCTTCACAGGGGTCTGAAGAAAACTGACATCAATAAAGGGGAAAACAATTCCTGTGGTCTGAGCAGATGATGTGGAAGAGCAGGTCTTTAAAATGTTAGAAGTGGTTGGCCTTGGCAGGTGATGTTCATAGGCACTGAAAGCTTTCCAAATGTCTTGTAAGGTTTAGCATCGCTACCCTACACCCTAATCCAGTGGTGCGGTATGACTTGCTGTCTGCCAAACACTCTTATGCACTTGTGCCTTTGATCATGGCTCTTCACCTTACATGCCTTTGTCCTGCTTGTTAACGCCTTGTTAATCCTTTAGACCCAGGTGAAATGAGATACTCCTGGAGAATGATTTGCTCTTTTACCTGTGAGCTCATGTCTTCCCGTTATAATAATTACTGCATTAATTTTTTTAACCAGTTTACTAGTTAAATATGAGCTCAAGGGCAGGAAATATATCTTGAATCATCTTTGAATCTCCAGTGCCTAGAACAGGAAGCTGCACACAACAAGTACTCAATAAATATTTGCTGAACTGGATCATGTCTTACACATGTTCTCAATAGAAAAAGAGACAACAAAAATGTTCCCGTGTAACTTTAGGCCCTACTCTAACGAGGGTAGGAAGATTCTTGCCCATTGTTACAAATGAACACATCTCCCCTTCATGTATTGATTCTCTGGCATAAAGGGTAAAAAAAACAAAACATAAATGATCACAATCATTGCAGACTTTACAAGGGAAAGATCTTGGAAATAGAACTGTTCTTTTGAGAATCATAAAGCATGCCTTTCCCAGAAAGAATGGCTCCCAGGCCAGGGAAAACCTAGTCAGTAACTTAACTGATTCTATTAATGATCCTAGAAAGATCATGTCCATTAGAGGGTAGAATTGAGTGAAGGTAGATAACAGGAAGCAGAAAAATTAAAAAAAAAAAAACAACACTTTACATTTACTCTTTGATTACTGGTACCGAGAATCATGCCAAAAGCTTTACTTGCATTTTCTCATCTAATCCTTACCACTGTTCCAAGTATAATTATTATCCTATCTTGTAGAGGAGAAACTGTAGTTGAGTTGTTCCTTCACCTGAGATCACACAGATTAGATAAGATCTAAATCCAGGACAATCTGACTCCAGCATCCAGAGAGGGTGACATTAAACATATACGTTATAAAGCTAACATCTCTCTCTCCACTCCTGCCCTCCTTTTTTTCTTTTTTTAGAGACAGGGTTTCACTCTGTCACCTAGGCTGGCCCAAATGATCCTCCCACCTCAGCCTCCTCAGTAACTGGGACTACAGGCATGTGCCATTATGCCCAGCTAATTTTTAAAATATTTTTTGTAGCAATGGGGTCTTCCTGGTTGCCCAGGCTGGTCTCAGACTGCTGGCCTCAAGTGATCCTCCCACCTTGGTCTCCCCAAATCCTGGGATTACAGGTGTGAGCCATAACTAACATCTCTTAACCTAATTAACTGCTCATCAATGCTTTCTAGGCCTGGCATGGTGGCTCACACCTGTAATCCTAGCACTCTGGGAGGCAGAGGCAGGAGGATTGCTTGAGTTCAGGAGTTTGAGACCAGCCTGAACAAGAGCAATACTCTGTCCCTAATAAAAACAGAAAAAAGTAACTGGGTGTGGTGGCGCACACCTATAGTCCCAGCTACTTGGGAAGCTGAGGCAGAAGGACCGCTTGAGCCCAGGAATTTGAGATGGTGTGAGCTAGGCTGATGCCACGGCACTCTAGACTGGGCAACAGAGCTAGACTCTGTCTCAAAAAAAAAAAAAAAAAAAAAAAAANACGGCACTCTAGACTGGGCAACAGAGCTAGACTCTGTCTCAAAAAAAAAAAAAAAAAAAAAAAAAGAAAAGAAAAAAGCTTTCCAAGATGCTCCCCTATAGAGAAACAATGTTTTGCCAGCATGAGGACACTGGTCCACTTGCCAGTGAGTAAAGGAGCACCCTGCTTATCTTTCAAGCTCCCTTGTACCTGACAAGTCCCTCAGGAAGGCATCCGCTCTCAGGGTACAAACCACACAGGGTTTCTGGTCCCGCCTATGAGGCTGAGGGCCAGACCCTGAAATGTGGTGACTTTACCAATGCCTTGTGGTAGGCTGGACAGCCTTCTGCTGATAATGCCCTGGACACTCCTGTGGACTACAAACCTAAGAGATAGTTCATAGGAAGAACCCTCCTTCACATTCTCAAAAAGTGAAGGGGTACCCTTGTCATCTCCTATCTCCCTTGTGAGATAACCTTGTCAACACTAAACCTATGTATATTTTCACCCTGTACCACCTCTTGGGATAATGATCTAACTCTTTGTAAATCAGAGTGGGCACCTAGTTTTCATGGGTGTAGTAGTCTGGGTTAGTACTTCAGGGAACAAACTTGTCCTTATTTTTTATCATCCTGTTTCACAGGCTTTCATTATATTACTATACCCTGTCTACTTCTTTCTTTTCAGCCTGAAACATCCTATCCTTTGGGTTTGGTTTTCTGTTCCTTGGTCTTTGGAGCTGATTCCATGAAGTAGGATGTAGGACACATCATGATTTCCTATAAGGAAACATTTCCTTTTGTTCCTTCCTAGTGATCCTTAGCATTTTCTTAGCCATATATCAGAGCAGCATATAGGGTCCTTGTCAGAAAGCAGGCTCTAGGGCTATCTTGGAGGTAAAAAGTTATAAATATGGTAATATGGTTAATATATAGTTTGTAGGTATAATTGTAAAATATAATTGAGGATTCTTCCCCTTAAACCACGGGTCCCCAAACTTTTTAAACAGGGGGTCAGTTCACTGTCCCTCAGAACGTTGGAGAGTGCACACTGTGGGCCCGGGACGAGTCAGCTGCCAAGCAGGACAGGCAGCGGTGGCAAAAACACCCTGAGGGCGGGATAAATGTGCTAGGTGGCCCGCATGTGGCCCATGGGCCATAGTTTGAGGACACCTGCCTTAAACATACTGCCTTATATTTGCCCACATTGAAGCTTTAGATGTTCTTTGAGGTTACTTTTGAAGATAAGGAGGATGATTTGAGGTAGTCTTAGAGAAAGTGAATTTTTTTTTTGTTTTTTTTGAGACAGAGTCTTGCTTTGTCACCTGGGCTAGAGTGCTGTGGGACATTGCTAGCTCACAGCATTGTCAAACTCCTGGGCTCAAGGGATTCTCCTGCCTCAGCCTCCTGAGCAGCTGGGACTACAGGCACCTGCTACCAAACCCAGCTAATTTTTCTAATTTTAGTAGAGACAGGGTCCCATTCTTGCTCAGGCTGGTCTCAAACTCCTGACATCAGGTGATCCTCCAGCCTTGGCCTCCCAGAGTGCTAGGATTACAGGGATGAGCCACCTCACCCAGCTGAATTAATGAGATTGTTAAATATACTAGAAAGTTAAGGTTTAAATGCAAGTCAGCTTGGTTGTTTTAGTACATAAGTTCCTAAGTATCATGAGCTATTTGCTGTGGGGGTGGGGCCAAAGAGAATGCAAAATGCAAATATTCCAAGGTATCTGTTTGGTAATTCTCTTCTAAGTTTGCTTTTTCTATATGCTTGAGTGCTAATGTGTACATAAGAGGCAAATGGGATAATTTGGTTTCTGAACAAAGAGGGGGCACATGTAAAGTTCTCAAATACACTTTTTAGAATAGTATCTAATCATACATTTTTAGAATAGTATCTAATCATATAAGAAACTGGGATGAGGAGTATGAAAATTTGGGTCCTGGTGTTGAGAGACCAAACTATCCCTTTTCTTCACGTCTACACACACCCAAGCAGCTGAATGTTGCAGGAGAAAAACCATAGCAGGCCAACTGGTTTTACTTTAAACTCATAATCACAAACTTTAAATGGGTACCCACTGCCACCAAGGCAGTCCTACTAAGGCCTTACTTTCCCTCCTTGTGTTTACATCCATCCTCACCTTTGGCTTTTCTTTTTTTTTGAGTCTTGCTCTGTTGCCCAGGCTAGGGTGCCGTGGTGTCAGCCTAGCTCACAGCAACCTCAAACTCTTGGGCTCAAGCGATCCTCTTGCCTCAGCCTCCCAAGTAGCTGGGACTACAGGCATGCACCACCATACCCAGCTAATTATATATATATATATATATTTTTTTTTTTTTAGTTGTCCAGCTAATTTCTATTTTTAGTAGAGACAGGGTCTCGCTCTTGCTCAGGGTAGTCTCGAACTCTTGACCTCGAGCGATCCACATGCCTCTGGCTTCCCAGATTGCTAGGATTACAGGCATGAGCCACAGCAACTGGCCCCATCTTCACCTTTGTTGCCCTTATCAGTAGAAGCATCCATCCCTCATCCTGTCCAAGGTTCCTCCCTGTTTTTTTGTATCTCTCCATGGATTTCACTCCTAGGGGAGTCAAGCAGGCTTCTTTCTCCTGTATCACTTCCAATAGCACACAAACATGCTCTAGAAACCCTGCCATCTTTTAAAACATTTCCCTTGACCCCACATCCTTGTACACTTATTCCCAAATTTCTGTTCCCTTCACAGCAACACTTCTCTCAAGTTGCCTACATGTGTTGCCTCCATTTCCTCACTTTCCCAGTCACTCCTCAACCCATTCTAGTCAGGTCTACATCCCTGATTTACCCACAAGGATCAAGCCAAGGTCACCAGTGGCATTCTCCAGTGATGTCGAAGGTGATCAATCTAACAGCCATGTCTCTGATCCAAGTTTACCAGACCTTTCAGCAGCATTAGACACAGCTGATGCCTCCCCCACGCGAAACCTTCTTTATCCTTCCATCCCACAACTCAACACTTTTTTTTTTTGAGACAGAGTCTCGCTTTGTTGCCCAGGCTAGAGTGAGTGCCCGGGGCGTCAGCCTAGCTCACAGCAACCTCAAACTCCTGGGCTCAAACGATCCTGCTGCCTCAGCCTCCTGAGTAGCTGGGACTACAGGCATGAGCCACCATGCCCTGCTAATTTTTTCTATATATTAGTTGGCCAATTAATTTCTTTCTATTTATAGTAGGGGGGGTCTCTCTCTTGCTCAGGCTGGTTTCGAACTCCTGACCTCGAGCAATCCGCTCGCCTGGGCCTCCCAGAGTGCTAGGATTACAGGCATGAGCCACAGCGCCAACTCCACTCTTGATTTTCCTGTCTTCCTGGATGCTCCCTCCCAGCCTCCTACTCCATTACCCTCTCTCTCTCTTAATGTTGGAGTGTCCCAGGATTTGGCCTTGGAATTTCTCCTCACTCTTTCCTCCAAGCCACGGATCATAAACTCACAGCCCACATGTGTGGTTTAATCAGCTCATGAAGTTTAAAAACATCTGATTTAGTTGCCACCATCAACTTTTTTACACTTTAAAAATCCAGATTTCTGATTCCTTTAAGGAAAAACACAGTATCTGTCAATATTGGGCCAGCATTCTCACAACAGCACAATCAGCTGGATGGAGAAGCTGCTTCCTTGAAGCTGGGTCCGTTTGTTATCCGCGATATATAGAGAGAGTTGGGAATACAGTCTTGAGTCATATTCCCATAAGTACTCTTCCCAGAGCCACCAGAATACCTCGCAGTCAGTTCTCGGTCAACTTTACCGCTGGTTGGGTAGAGTCCACAGGCACCTCCTGGGGAGGAGGAGGGGCTGAAGGACTCCACCCACAGAGAACTTAGCACCCCGGTAAAGACAAGAAATGCACGTTTTAAATACAGAATCACACTGCGCCAAATACAGGAAGTCTTTTCGGTGCTGCGCCAATACAGATAGTCCTTTCAGTAAAAGACAACTGCTGTGTGGTCATCTAAAAGCATCAAGTCTGGTCTTCCGCTGCCTCTCCGGTCTGAGGCGGCCTGGGGACACCAGGAGGAGGCCCTCGCCCTCTTCTCTCGCACCCGGTTTCAGGAGGCCCTCTTCGAGAATGGAAAGATCACCGAAAGCCGCCGAGCAAGGACAGACCTTCTTGCAGTCACCGGATTGTGTTCGAGCAGCTGGGAGCGCGCGGGGACTGGCCGTGCCTTACTCGGTGGCCAGCCGCCGTGCGGCGTTCAGAGGGCGGGGCGGGCCCGGCTGGGGCGGAGACTGGGCGGGGCGGGCCCAGGAGCTTCCTCGGCACCACAGACCGGCCCCGCGCGCGCTTTCTCCACCCACCCCCACTCCTCCAACCCTTTACGGGTTCAGGAAGCTGCAGACAGCAGCTAGGGAATCAGGTCAAGCGGGCCAGGACTCAGGACTGCCCAGTGGCGGCAGCCTCCGCCCAGGAAGCCGCACCCAACGGGAACCCGGACGCCGCGGCGCCCGCAGAGCCCACGCGCGACCGGGCGAGGGCGCGGGAGGGCGCGTGCGGCGTGACGACGCGACTCGCGGCGCGTCCCGTGACGCCATCGCGCCCGCTTTTGAAAGTTGGCGCCCGGGGCCGCCTCCCATGCTGCCCTGCGCCACCCCCTCCCCTCACCTTTCCTCCCCCGCCCTCCACTCGCCGCCCGGCCGGCCCCCCCCACCCGTCCCTTCCCTTATCAGCACCCGCGGCCCCGGCAGCGCCGACGCAGGCGCACTGCACCGCGCCGCCGCCATTTTGTGTCCGAGCCTGTGGAGCGATTAAACCGTGCGCGGAGCTGCTTCTTTGGCGGCAGCGGCGGCGGCGGTAGCCGGTGCGGACGCGCAGAGCTGGCCAGGGACGCCAGGTGGCCGGAGCGGTGGAGCGGCGGCGGAGCGGGCGCTGCGGGGGGTGTGGCGCGGAGGTAAGGGGGCCCGGGGTGGAGGAGGTTTCGCGGGCCGCCTCTAGGTGTCACGATGGGGCCGCTCCGGTCGGCGCTGGCTGCAGCCCGGCGCCAGCGCCGCCGCCGGGGGGTGTTTGTCTCCCTCTACCGTCCCTGCTGCGGCGCGGCCGCCGCCATTGCCCGTCGCCGCCGTGGCCCGGCCGCCCCCCCACCCCCACCCCCGCCTGCTAAGCCTCCCTCTTGGCGGCGCGCTAGGCCTCGGGCGGCGGCGGCGACAGAGGCCCGCGCGCCCGGCGACTCCATTTTCCTTCCTTTGTCTCTGCCCTCGAGGCCGGCTCTTGGCCCGGCCGATCGCCCAGCCGCGGCCCGCCCTCTGCCCTCCGCCCCTCCCGCGGCGGGTGGCTCAGCCGAGGCGCTATCTCCGCGCCTCGGCTTCGGCTACCGCCTAGCTCAGGAGTCCAGACCCACTGCCGCCGAGTGCACAGCCGAGTCCCGGTGCCGCATGAGTGTCGGGCCTGGGCCGACGCGTCTCGGGCTGCCCCTCCTCCAGTCCTCCCGGTCCCCGGAACCTACCCGGCCGCCCTGCGTGCCTCCCCGGCTGCTCGGCGGTCGCTCGCAGTCCGCGCGTCACCGCTGCTGGTCTTCGTCTCCGCCGAGTGGCGCAGGCGGCGCTGCTGCGGCTGCGAGCAGAGGGACCCCAGAGCTGCCGAGAGCTCCCTCTGCAAGGCTGGCTGAGCTGCTCGCACCTCTACGCCGCCTGAGCGGGCGGGGGGACGCGCGCTCGCCGCCCCCGCTGGGCCCCGCTGCGCCCCTAAACTGGCGCTCGGGCTCGTCGCTCGACCCGACCCGTGCGGCCCCTCACCAGGGGCGGAAAAGACGCGAGTTCCGCACCAAATAGTTTTTCTCCAGCCAGGCTCGGATTTCCCAGCCTGTTGGAGTGATAGCAGCCTGACTTTGTGCACTCAGAGATCTCAAAGGGACCGAAACTTAATTTGACTCTGATCTCAAGTAACGTGACAAATTTCTGAATTTGGAGTATGGGCCAAGTTGGTTCAGGCGACCCTTGAGTCCTCCCACCCACGTTTTAAAGTGTCCTGACGGTAACTTAGTATTACACTTCTTAGTACCTGATGCTCTAGGCGAAAGCAGTTCTGCCCCGGGATTGTGCAACCCGATCTAAAGCGCCAGTAGAGCAGAATGAATTTATTCTTGACTGGTAATTTGCCCATATGCTGGAATATGAGGGTTGATGTTGTAATTGAATCCTGGGTCACTCGCTTCAGATGGTTTATAAATATCTGCACCTAATGTAACTACACTTTAGTAGTTGACTTCCTGTAGACCTGAGTTTAGCATTAAGTAAACATTCTCAGACGTAAACTCTTTATACATTAAGTTTAGATGAACTAGGAAAGTTAAAATTCCACAGCTGCATAGGTGGGGAAGGAAGTTAACAGGGCATATACTTAAATTTACTCTGTCCTTAAGTCTTCTTTCATCATTAAAAAGCTTCCTGTTGAATTGCTGAAGTCTTCTCTTTTTGGTTTTTCCTTAAATATTCTAGTACCTTAATATAGTACTGTGCAGCAGTTGATGTATCAGTTCGGGTTGCTTTGAAGAGAGAAAAGTCTAGTTTAACATTTTTTTTAGAAAGGAAAGCTATGTTAAATTTAGGAGGAAATTAAAACAGCCTTTGCTAAACAAAGTTGTCTGGTCCGCGGTATATAATCTCAATCTGTAGGTTCTTGTAGCAATCTGCCTCCATAGGCCAGTCTTTCAACATCCCTTCTTTGAACCCTACAAAATGTTCCTGCTGCCCCTCCCCATAAAATTGCACTAAATAAATGCCCGTAGTGTTGATGGAGTGTTGGGTTTGGGGATAGAACCACCTTTAATTAACTAACATATTAGTCCACTTGTGTAATTCATTGCATTCTTTCGTGATTTTTCAGTTTTTGTTTAGAAATTGTGGTTAAGTGGCATATTCATTAAAATAGCTTCATGCAGGTTAAAAATTAAAATGAGCAAGGTTTGTAATTGAGCCAAGAGTAAAGCTTGTTTTCTCAGGTTAGCATTGTGTTCCACAGATGGTATTTTGCTTCTTGGTTTGGTTGTTCCGTAGGCAGTCATCAGCTTCTTGGTCTTATTCATCATTTATGCTGTTTGAATAATATAGACCTTGTCCACACAGTTGCTATCCTTTTAGATTCCTGTATGCCGGGGATTATACTTTTTTTTTTTTTTAGAAAACTAGATCTATAGAGAGAATAAATTGAGGATGAATTGATATGTTAGAGTAACCCAAAGGACCTAGTTACTTAAATCAGTGGTATGAGGAAGATTAAAATAGGAATGAAAAAAGGAAGAAAATACTGCTTATTTAAGAATAGTTGTAACCCACTCTTTTCGACCTACATAAGAAAATTTAGGAGGTGTAAAAGTTATCCTTAAGATGTACTCAAATTCTAAGAGCTTTAGGATTTTGTTGGAAATGACACACAAAAATGAGGGCACTCACCTGGGACTTCTCTGAGTGGCTTGGGGAGTTCCTTGGCAGAGGCCACCTGTGGCTGACTAAGGCCCTGGGGCAGAGTCCTGTGGCAGAGCCTTGCACAGTAGTGCCTGCTGGCAGAAAGTCACCTCTAGGGACTATTTTTCTGCTTCAGGGATGCTGCTGGCATCACAATTGCCCCACATCATCTATTTTATAGACTTCTTGTTTTTTTAAACCAGGCTATCCGTCTACTTTATTTAACTTTCTTGGCTCCAGATGACTTCAGGCAGTTTTACCAAAAATTAGGTCCTTCTTCAAATAACTAAGACTTGTATAATTTAGGAGTTTGTAAAAGAACATACAGGTTTAGAAAGAAAAATAATAACAAATAATGTATAACTTTGAAAACCATGATTCTCAATTGACTATGTAGATGTGTCATACTACATTTGGTTTTTGTTTTGTTTTTTTAATTTAGAGACAGGGTCTTGCTTTGTCACCCAGGCTGGAGTGCAGTGGTACAATCAATCATAGCTTGCTGTATCCTCAAACTCCTGGGCTCAGCCTATCCTTCTGCCTTAGCGTCTCAAGTAGCTAGGACTACAGGCGTACCGCCACACCCAGCTTTTTTTGGTAGAGACTGAGTCCTGCTGTGTTGCCCAGGCTGGTCTGAACTCCTAGCCTCAGGCAATCCACCTAGCTCACATTTGTTTTTTTAAACAACCCTAAACTTTCTCTAGTCACTATCTTCACGTCTTCCCTGTGGTTATCTTTGTGCAGTTTCTCTGTGATTTAGTATTTGAGTGCAAAGGTGTGATATTGCATATAGATTAACATATAGCCCAAGGGTAAGTATACATTTCCCACATACATACTTTATCGTTTTTTGGTCACTGTTAGAGTTTTCAGGGGCATAAAATTTCATTCCCTTTGAGGCATGCTAATGATGGTATATGGACTCTAATACAAGTGTTTCTTGGACTAAATACACTAATCCTCTATTTGTGTTATAAATTGCCTCTCAAGAGGGAGAGTTTTTTTTAGTGTCATCGAAGAATGTATTATATCAGCTTAGTTTGGTGGCTTTTAGTTTATTATGAGAGGGTTTCCTCTTAGATGTATCTCATATGCTAAATTTTCTGGAAACTCTTAATTCAAATTTAGCTCTTTCATTTTACTTAGGATTTTCTTTTTTTCTATAGAGGTAAGTTCCACTCTACCATTGCGTGAAGCTTGACAGTTCATTTTGTAATTTAGGGGGAAAAATGTCAGCTAATAAGATATTCCATTATTTGACTAAAAATATTTTATTGCTGTGCTTGTAGGATTTTCAAAGGTCAGTGAAAGCTTCTCTCATAGTTTTCTTATTAAACTGAAAAGTACAGTCCCCGTGGTGGTCTAAATTAACTTAATCAGTAAGACCACTACTTGTTAAAAATAAGGAAATAAACTGTTAAAGGGCTGGGGTGATTACTGCACCTATAATTTTTTGGTAGTGTAAATACATGTGCTTGTTATTTGGTTGCAAAATTATAATGGAGTACTCTTGTGATACTCACAAATCTTTAGTCCCTTATGTATTCAGCAGATGTCTAAAAAAATAATTGTTTTGTTATTGGCTTGGTAGACATTTATGGAATGGCTCAGTTTGTGACATGACATATTAATAAGTGTTTTGTTCCCAATTTTATCAGTCTTCAGTTTGCCCTCGTTTTATTTTTCATAGCATATGTGTATTTGTGTGAATTTAAAGTTCATAAAATGATTTGTGCTTCTTTTTTAGAATGATCACGGACCTGGAGCCAAAGAACAAGATGCATTAGTGGACAGATTGCTGACCAGGGGCTTGAGAGCTGGTTTCTGTTTTCCCTCCTCAAACTGACTTTGCAGCCACGGAGAGGTAAGTGCTATTTCCATTTCTTGGTCTTAAAAATGGGAGTAATATTACCCTCCTGGGGTTATATTTGCTGGGTAATTCTTGAGTATAGGAGATTCAGGACATCAGGTGATTGAGAGCATACAGGCTTTATAATCAGAGAGTTCTAGGTTTGAAACTCTGTACTACCACATACTGGCAGGGCGATGCTGGGCAAGTTACTTAAACTGTCTACTCCTTCAGTCCTTACTTGTGGGAGAACAATGATGCCAATTTCAGAGGCTGTTCCTAGAGTTAGTAAGAGTGTGTGTAAAGCATTAAGTACCACTCTAAGTATCTAAACAGGAACACCCCAATAAATGGTGGCTGTTTTTCTGTAGGAACCCTTGGAATGTATATTTTGACTATTGGCAAATGACCTGAAAAGTCCATGGCTTATGGCAAATTTGTAACTTTGATGAGAAACAGATGGAATCCTGTTCTTGGGAAAGCTGTTATCCTGGATAAAAATTGTCTGAATTAATTTGAGTGAGCTCAGCTGATGGCCCATGTTTGCATCAGATTGTGAGAGTCATTATCAATTTACTTTGGCCTATAATTTCTACAATAAAGTGTAATGGACATTATATGGAATTTAAACAGGCCTCTCATAAATATTAGGGTCTGCTGTGCTTTGGGATATTGTAAACAACAAAGTAGTGTTCTAATGTAAAAATTATCTCTTCTTGGGCTACCAGAAAGCACATCTTTTTTATACCCTAGAAAAATGTGAAAATAATTTAATTGTACTTGTGTAATGGCAAAAAGGAGTGTAGAGGTGGAAATTACAAATGCCAAAATTAGATAAGCTTATGTGAATGAATCATCTAAGTGACTACTAAGATTTGTCTTTTAAGCCGTGCGTGGAGCAAATAGAGGAGGAGGAAATAGGAATGAAAGTTCTTGCTATTCTTCAAATCTTTATTTTCCAAATGAGCATCTTGGTATCTTGCTAGATGGAAAGGACAAAGTCTGTGTGGTAGTGTTCTCTCTCTCCAGAAATAATTTATGCCCTGCAGGGTCTTCTAGGAGTGTTGACACTGAGTACATACTAATAAGCTACTGAAAAAAGAAGCACTACTGATTTGAAAAACTGTTCCAATATCTAACCTTAAGAATTTAGGGAATGGGTTTATAGGAACATGTTGATCACTTTTAAGTGTTATGGCTAGCTTAAATGTTTAGATCCCTGTTTCTCAAACTGGAATGTAAATACCCTTAGGGAGGGAGTATAAGGTGGTATGATTCTGGGGTACTTGAAGTCACAAGATACACATGACCCATCTTCTTGGGGCTTTAATTATGCTCATTGAGGGGGCAGTGAGCTTGAGCTATGTAATTTAACTGGTAAGTAACTAAAAATATTGTTATATTAAAAACAAATACACATTTTTGGAACAGAATGCAAGCTGTATGACTAAGATAACATAGATTTTCACCAAAACGAGGCATGAGTACCTGGGGATGGTAAGTGCTCTCTCCGTGGTACTACAGTGGAAACTTTTAAGAAGCAGTACTTTTTTTTTGTTGTTGTTGAGACAAGAGTCTCGCTCTGTTGCCCAGCTACAGTGCCATGGCATCAGCCTACCTCACAGCAACCTCAAACTCCTAGGCTCAAGCAATCCTTCTGCCTCAGCCTCCCAAGTAGCTTGGGACTACAAGCATGCGCCACCATGCCCGGCTAATTTTTTCTATATATTTTTTTAGTTGTCCAGCTAATTTCTTTATATTTTTTAGTAGAGACGGGGTCTCGCTCTTGCTCAGGCTGGTCTTGAACTCCTGACCACGAGCAATCCTCCCTCCTCAGCCTCCCAGAGTGCTAGGATTACAGGCGTGAGCCACTGTGCCTGGCCCCAGGTTTTATATTTGAAGTTAATTGGTTCTAAATATACTAAAGTGTAACTTTCTGTGAAATTATGTCAATTGGACAGCTCAAATGTGCCTGTGTTGTACCTGCAGTATTTATTGAACATCTATAATGTGCTCATTGCATACTTTAAACACTTGCCTTTCTACTTTGCGCCAGGCACTACCCTAAGGACTAGGATTTCATAGATGGATAAGAAAAGTATCCTTTTCCTGAGGGTCTTTTTTTTTTTTCCGAAACAGACTCTCGCTTTGTTGCCCATGCTAGAGTGAGTGCAGTGACGTCAGCCTAGCTCACAGCAACCTCAAACTCCTGGGCTCAAGTGATCTTCCTGCCTCAGCCTCCCGAGTAGCTGGGACTACAGGCATGCGCCACCATGCCCGGCTAATTTTTTTTATATATATATTAGTTGGCCATTTAATTTCTTTCTATTTTTTTTTTATAGTAGAGATGGGGGCTCGCTCAGGCTGGTTTTGAACTCCTGACCTTGAGCAATCCACCCACCTCGGCCTCCCAGAGTGCTAGGATTACAGGTGTGAGCCACCACGCCCGGCCTTCCTGAAGGTCTTAAGCAGACTTATGGGGCAAGAGACCTGTAAATAAGTATTGCTGGTGCTCTGATAAAAGTGTGTTAAGAGTGCAGGGAGGGATGGTAAGTTACAAGAATTGGTGAAAGATGTTGGCAAAGGCTTTCTGGAGAAGAGACTCTGGTTTAGGTATAACAGGACATACAAAAGAAGCATAAAATTTTATTTTAATCGTGTTAGGGCACTAAGGCATGGCCATGCAGCTTAATAGCTGTGTGGCTTTGGACAAGTCCATTAGAAGTGACTTTCTTCTAATGGGAGTGAGGGAGTGAGAAAGAAAAAAAAAAGAAGTGACTTTCTTGGGCCTCCCTTTCCTCATTTGTAAAATGTATAGGCTTATGGCAGGTAAATGAAGTATTCTTTTTTATTTCAGCATGTTATGGGTATACAAATGTTTAGGTTACGTATATTGCCCTTCCGCCCCCCCCAGAGCTTCAAGCGTGTCCATCCCCCAGACTGTGTGCATCCCACTCATGTATGTATATACCCATCCCCTCCTCCCCACTCCCATCTGCCTGACACCCGATAAATGTTATTCCTATATGTCCATTTAGGTGTTGATCAGTTAATACCAATTTGCTGGTGAGTACATGTGGTGCTTATTTTTCCATTCTTGGGACACTACACTTAGTAGAATGCGTTCCAGCTCTGTCCAGGAAAATACAAGAGGTGCTATATCACTGTTGTTTCTTATAGCTGAATAGTACTCTATGGTATACATATACCACATTTTTATTAATCCACTCATGTATTGATGGGCACTTGGGTTGTTTTCACATCTTTGCAATTGTGAATTGTGCTGCTATAAACATTCGAGTGCAGGTGTCTTTTTTATAGAATTTCTTTTGGGTAGATGCCCAGTAATGGGATTGCTGGATCAAATGGTAGATCTGCTTGTATTGCTTTAAGGTATCTCCATATTGCTTTCCACAGAGGTTGAACAAGTTTGCAGTCCCAGGTAAATGAAATATTATTTGGTGGGGGTGAGAGAGATATATGTTTGTAAACTACAATGTGCTATATAGAGGTAAAGCAATAATTGTAGTTGGTCATCATATATATTTTGCATTAAACTCCACAGTGATGACCATAAGACAATACAAAAGTTAAATGAACTAAATTGGAAAATTATGGATGAGGAAAGTAGGTTAGATTTATCAGAAAATCTATTGAGCATTAGAGAAAAGAGTAAAAGAACAAGATCATATCCTATTTTGGAAGTGATACACAATGAATTTTTAAAAAAAGATGATTGGAGGCCGGGCACAGTGGTTCACGCCTGTAATCCTAGCACTCTGGGAGGCCGAGGCGGGAGGATTGCTCGAGGTCAGGAGTTCAAAACCAGCCTGAGCAAGAGCGAGACCCCGTCTCTACTATAAATAGAAATAAATTAATTGGCTAACTAATATATATAGAAAAATTAGCCGGGCATGGTGGCGCATGTCTGTAGTCCCAGCTACTCGGGAGGCTGAGGCAGAAGGATTACTTGAGCCTAGGAGTTTGAGATTGCTGTGAGCTAGGCTGACGCCACGGCACTCACTCTAGCCTGGGCAACAAAGCGAGACTCTGTCTCAGAAAAAAAAGATTATTGGGAAGACTATATTAACCAGCAAAATGCTTTTGAGAAAGTTTTTTTTAAAGCATAGTACTGACTGGTCTGAAGGTAGTGAGTTATCTCAATTGTTTAATTAGTTACAGATTGAACTCTTTGTGCTACTTTCTCCTTTCTCACTACTGCACTTGACTACTAGTCTTTTTTAAAAAAAATAGTACCAAAAATTAATTCATATGGAATAAAAGTAAAGAAAATCCTCAGCCAGGTTCAGTGGCTCAGGTCTCTAATCCCAATACTTTGGGAGGCTGAGGCAAGAGGATTACTTAGAGCCCAGGAGTTCAAAGCTAGCCTGGGCAACATAGCAAGACCCTGTCTATCCAAAAAATAAAAAGGGGAAAAAATCCCAAACAAAAACCTGGCAAATAGCAGGAGCTTGGTAAGTTTGGATGAAAGAATGCCTAGGCAAAAAGTCATGAAAACACTAATCAGAACAAAACAACTAATATGACTGGTGTGAATGGTTGGTAGTAACAATAAAATAGAAAAAAATAACATAATGAGAGGATGGTTACTTTGGGGGGACTTTCTGATGGTTTTGAATAATTTGTATAACATTGTTTTTTTATAATGGAAATAAGTTGTTTTTCTTAGATAAAAGCAAAATTACCAAAATTTGACAATGACAATATTTAACAATAGGGGACTGGTTAAATTATGATACATTTATATAATAGAATGTGCAGCCCTTTTCTGTATAATATTATATTGAAATGGAAAGATATTTGAGATAAAGCACAAAAAGAAAGCAGATTACCAAACAGTATGTACAGTCTGATCTCATGTGAGAGTAAATATGTACATAGTATATATATGGGAGAACCATGGATGTAAATGAGATTTTTTTTTAAACTTAAGTTCTCAAAGAGCTAGACAAACCAGAATGTCTATGTAAAACCTACAGATAGGTTTATATTCTTGCTTATCTAAGTTTTCTCCTATTACTTGTATTGTATAATTTTTAAGGAAAAAGGGAATTCAGTACAGCAGGAAGTAGCATTGAAGCTTTCTGATAAATACAATGAAATGATAAAAGGAGTTTTCACCTGGTTTACTCTGACAGTAACATTTAGACTTCTCGAGTGGAATTGAGCCTTGCTAGAGCACTGGCAGAAGTGCAGCCAGGAAGAGAGAGAAGCAAGAGAAGGATACAGTATTTGCCTTAGTGTTAGAGGGCATTGAGGTTGCAGAGGCAGTTCTTGGGATTTTCCTCACTTAAATTTGGTCTTAAACGTTTTTTAAAAAACCTTTTTTAAAAAATATTTTCTAAGTAATGCTTTAGTTTCATTCTTTGGAAGAGTTTAATAATTGTAGAATTACATTAGAACCTGAAAAAAACAGAAAAACCTTTTACTTTCTTTCCCCAGACATTTGGTGGGTTGACTTTTGGGGTTTTTTCTATGTTTTTATTAACTGGCATGTACATATAATACAGTTTTTAAAACCAAATACAATTGTGCTATTACAAATTTTCTGTGACTACCACATTTAATATAATAAGCACATGGGGTTTGTCAAATCTGAGTGACTATAGAAATATATATATGTATGTACAAGGAGAAAATATTTAAACAAAATGTTAATAATGAAAAGTTAATACTTTCTTCATGTTATATGTCACAAACATTTTGTTATATATCCTATGTTACTTCAAATTACTTGGATGTTAAGTGGTATGTACGTGTGTGTGTGTGTGTGTGTGTATTTTAGTTCCTTTGGGGACAGTAGTCCCTTGTTTTTGGCCCTAGCTTTTTGCCTCCAATACTTTATCTCTGCCTATTCCTCATTATTTGAATTATTTCCAAAATAAGAGTAAATTAGACTGAATGCAGTTGCTCACACCTGTAATCCCAGCACTTTGGGAGGCTGAGGAAGGAGGATCCTGTGAGGCCAGGAATTTGAGACAAGCCTAAGCAACATAGACCCCATCTTTTTTTTTTTTTTTTTTGAGACAGAGTTTCACTTTATTGCCCAGGCTAGAGTGAGTGCCGTGGTGTCAGCCTAGCTCACAGCAACCTCAAACTCCTGGGCTCAAGCAATCCTGCTGCCTCAGCCTCCCAAGTAGGTGGGACTACAGGCATGTGCCACCATGCCCGGCTAATTTTTTCTATATATATTTTAGTTGGCCAATTAATTTTTCTATTTATAGTAGAGATGGGGTCTCGCTCTTGCTCAGGCTGGTCTCAAACTCCTGAGCTCAAACGACCCGCCCACCTTGGCCTCCCAGAGAGCTAGGATTACAGGCTTGAGCCACCGCGCCTGGCCCATAGACCCCATCTTTACAAAAAAATTTTATAAATTAGCTGGGCAAGGTGGCATGTGACAGTAGTCCTAGCTGCTGGGGAGGCTGAGGCAGGAGAATTGCTTGAGCCCAGGAGTTTGAGGTTGCAGTGAGCCAGGGGTCCTCAAACTTTTTAAACAGGGGGCCAGTTCACTGTCCCTCAGACTGTTGGAGTCAGCTGCTAAGCAGGACAGACAGCAACGGCAAAAATTCCTGGAGGGCTGGATAAATGTGCTAGGTGGCCCGTGGGCCAAAGTTTGAGGACGCCTGCTGAGTGAGCTATAGTGACATCACTACAACTATACTCTAGCCTGGGTGACAGAGTGACCTTGTCTCAAAAAAAAAAAAAAGAGTAAATTGACTTTTGAGAGCCAAGTTAATTTTAAATTTGAGTGCATAGATTTTGAGATGTCTGTTTATTTAGAAACCTTTTTAGATCCTGTTCTTAACTGTTTTCAGTAGTAGATATTTGCTGGGTTAGTGACTGCTGTTTTTGTTACTCACCACTGTACTAATTAATGGGAACGGTTTAGTGACTTGTAGATGGGCATATGTTTTAGCTAATGGTTAAATAGATTATACTATGAAGTATATAGTTATAAGTGCTCTATATATTGTTCACTACTGAAATTAAATGCCCTTTTTCTTATTTTGGGAAGAAGTAGATGATAGACATTAACTTCCCCAACAAAGAAGGAGGAAATGGGGTCCTAAAATGTCCTCAGTTGCTGAAGGCTTTTGAAAAAAAGATCATGTATCTTGATGGTCTGTATACAGTGGGGAGAGAGGAAAGGTATACAAACAATGATTAATCCTTGACTTTAAAGCAGCTTTCCTAGTTTAAAACATATCCTAATGGAGGGAGGGAAGGGGCCAGTCTGATAGTAGATTGATTGTATTTTATGTTTGGCATTTTTGCTTGACACAGAGATTCTTCTTTAAGTTTCTTAGACTGCAGCCATAGGTGCTGCTCAGTAGAGTGTGGTGTGCCTTAGCTGTCCTCATATGGCTGGGTTTCAGAGACTTCTGCCTTTGATTTCTGGACTACAGACAAGGGGACTACGAAGCCAGAGAACAACCATCTTTTGCTCCATGCTTGTGTACAACCTTGCTATGTACAGCTGTTAAAATTTCCTGTCTGATGATATTATGTTTTTTAGCTGTAAAGTGGAAATACTGGTTCCCTTCTTACCTATAAGGATTAATCTAATGGATAACCTTAAAAAGTGTAGTTGGTTAAAGCCTAAAGAAATTTTAAGGTATCTGGTAAGCTGATGACTGATGGGAAAACTAAGAGGCAAAGTAATTTATTCAAGGTCACAGATGTAGAACAAGTGCTTATGCCGTTTTTATTCCATATACTGGCTCTGAATAGTCTTTGGGTTTCGTAGAATCTCCTGCTGTATTTATTTTGTATCTAATTATTTCATATATTTTCAATTTTTTTTTTTTCCGAGACAGAGTCTCAATCTGTTGCCCAGGCTAGAGTGCTGTTGCTTCAGCCTAGCTCACAGCAACCTCACACTCCTGGGCTCAAGCGATCCTCCTGCCTCAGCCTCCCAAGTAGCTGGGACTACAGGCATGTGCCACCATGCCTGGCTAATTTTTCTCTTTTTAGTAGATCCGGGGTCTCACTCTTGCTCTGGCTGGTCTCAAACTCCTGAGCTCAAGAGATCCTCCCTCCTCGGCCTCCCAGAGTGCTAGGATTATAGGCGTGAGCCACCATGCCCAGCCTGTCCTCAGCTTTTTTAAAAGTTTGTTCAGGCCGGCGCGGTGGCTCATGCCTGTAATCCTAGCACTCTGGGAGGCCAAGGCGTGTGGATCTCTCGAGATCAGTTCGAAACTAGCCTGATCAAGAGCAAGACCCCATCTCTACTTAAAAATAGAAAGAAATTAATTGGCCAACTAAAATATATAGAAAAAATTAGCTAGGCATGGTGGTACATGCCTGTAGTTAGTTCCAGCTACTCGGGAGGCTGAGGCAGAAGGATTGCTTGAGCCCAGGAGATTGAGGTTGCTGTGAGCTAGGCTAATGCCACTGCACTCTAGCCCGGGCAACAAAGTGAGACTCTATTGAGACTCTATCTCAAAAAAAAAAAAAAAGTTTGTTCATGTGTACAATGGATTACTAGTCTCTGACTGCCACCAATATTAAAGCTTAGTTTCTGATACCACAGCTATAAAGATTTTGAGCTTATTCAGTCTTCTTTAACCCAGGAGTTTTCAGAATCTTTTGATAATCTATCTGTGATAAGAACAGACCATCCTTGGAGGCAGGTGTTGGTTTGGTATTTATTTGGTATACGCTCTATTTTTAGTGTAGTCCAGTTGGACCACTGAATGTTCTAAATTATTTCAACTGCTACCTTATGTTTATTTGTTTAAATAAACTATGATATAACAGCTCTGGCATAGCATGCTTACTATCAGGTGTCATAAAACATGTATAAGATAGTTCACATTTACAGAGGTGTGATACAAAATTATTTTATAATGGAGGATATCTCAGTTCTTTTTTAGCATTTCTTGTGTTTCTGTTTTGTGTCTTACAACTTTCTACTCCTATTTAAGATTTTTTTGTTCTAAGTATATGTTGAGACTATATTGAGACTCTTGGTTTCCTTTTTGGAATAAATTTTATTTTGTAATTTTTTTTTCTTTCTGCCCCCTTGTCAGACAAGATCTTTACTACTTCCTCTCTCCTTTTTGTGTCTTTCGGGTATACTCACCCCCAGCTCCAATTTCTTCATTAAGCTATTGCCTGCATTCCTATACATATTTGTTTCATTAAATAATCAAATTGAAAAAATACTTGTTTTGATAATCTTAGTTCACAGCGACATTTTGGATTTTTGTTGTTTAAACGTCTACATTTACTGTGTCCTATACATTAATATCCTTTTTCTGTTTTTCAGATATTAATTGAGAGAGAGAGGGTCTGGCCAGGCTGGAGTGCAATGCTTTCAAACTCCTGGCCACCTAAAGTGTGGGATTACGGGCATGAGCTGACACGCCTGGCCTGTTCTCAGATTTCTTTTGTTCTTCTTAGCTGTTGAAGAATGCTTTAACTATTATCCTTATTTTATGCTACTATGCTATTTAACTCAAATATGTCATTTTGTTTTTTTGTGTTGTTGGTTTTTTTCGGTAACTATTCCTTGATATTTCTTTTAAGTGTATATTAATCCTCTTGTGAAAAATCCACACAATGGCTACAGATAACATCATTGTAGAATCTTTACTTTGCCAGCACCAGCACTGGCCTTTGCAGTCCCCCTGACTTTCTTCATTCTGTTCTTGTGTTCCTTTTGTTGCTTTTCTGATATCTTTTTCTTTTCGTACAGACCATGCCTTTGTAAGCCTGTGTTTGGGTTTGTTTTTCTTTGTATAATCCAAGGAATTATAAATTATGCCAACCAGTTTTCTTGCCATCACCAAAGTGATGTCTGAATCCAATACAAAGATGACATCCATTGTGGTATTTTTAGTAGAGCCTGGGTCTTGCTCTTTCTCAGGCTGGTCTTGAACTCCTGAGCTCAAGAGATCCTCCTGCCTCAGCCTCTCAAAGTGCTAGGATTACAGGCGTGAGCCGATCCTCTCCTCTCCCTGTCCTCTCCCTGTCCTCTCCCTCTCCTCTCCCTCTCCTCTCCCTCTCCCCTCCCTCTCCTCTCCCTCTCCTCTCCCCTCCCTCTCTTCTCCTCTCCCCTCCCTCTCTTCTCCTCTCCCTCTCCTCTCCTCTNTTTTGAGACAGAGTCTCACTTTGTTGCCCAGGCTAGAGTGAGTGCCGTGGCGTCAGCCTCGCTCACAGCAACCTCAAACTCCTGGGCTCAAGCAATCCTGCTGCCTCAGCCTCCCAAGTAGCTGGGACTACAGGCATGTGCCACCATGCCCGGCTAATTTTTTTTCTATATATATTAGTTGGCCAATTAATTTCTTTCTATTTATAGTAGAGATGGGGTCTTGCTCTTGCTCAGGCTGGGACTTTGGCACAATCTTTAAGGCACCACAGACTAGACTGTGGCGATGTCATTTGGCTAGTTTTTCCCTGATTTCTGTCTTTGGTACTGTTGCCTTCCCAAACTGAAGGACATCGATGACCATTTGTTTCCTCTGAAGTGGTTGGTTGGTCATGAATTTCCTGATCTGGATACTTACTGTATCGTTCATAATGGTGGTCCATCCTCAAGCAGCCAGGAAGGAAAAAAGTATTCCTTGATCTTTGTTCAAAGACATTATATTGGTATTTATTATTGCTATGATACTATTTGTACAGGTATGCATTGTTGAATTTAAGCTGTTAGTGTCTGATATAATGCTAACCTTATAGGAGACCCCTTTACCAAATAAAAATGGTTTTGGTTTTAGTAAGTAGTCTTTGTGAGTCAGTCCTGGGTTATAGAGGCATTAGGGCAGTAGCCACGTGGTCACTGAGATACATATTGCAAAACTGTAAGTTCACCCTTCAAGTATGTCCATTTTTCTGGGTTTGTTTTTTTTTTTTCACCCTTTTTCCTTTCTGTCATGCCTTGCGTTTGTCCTTACCACCCAGAGATATTGTTTAACGTGGGTGGTACTGGCTAGGCTTGGTGGCTTGTGCCTGTAATCTCAGCACTTTGGAAGGCTGAGGCAGAAGGATTGCTTGAGGCCAGGAGTTCAAGACCAGCCTGGGCAATATAGCAAGACCTTAGCCGGGCATGGTGGCATGTGCTGCCACAGTCCCAGCTACTGGGGAGGCTAAGGCAGGCTTGAGCCTGGGAGTTTGATGCTGCAGTGAGCTGTGATCATGTCACTGTACTCCAGCCTGGGTGACAGAGTGAGACCCTATCTCAAAGGAAAAAAAAAAAAAATTGGTGGTACCCGTGATAGAGATGAAACTTCAAGACTTACTCATTAAGTCATACATTTCATTATTGCTTAGGTGGGAATCATATTAGTTTTGAGGTAGATTTTTATCTAAAAGAATGAACAGAAAAGTCTCACACTGGAAAACTATGGGTATTTGAGTAGTTTGGATTTATGTAGACCTATATTTAGAATCAATTACTATCATATTGTAGGTGTTGCTTCCAAACCATGGTCAACAGAGATTCTATATAAGAATCACCCCGGGACCTTTTGAAATAATGCCTGCCCCACCCAGACCTACTGAATCAACATTTCTGATCTAACTTTTAAAGCTCACCAAGTGTTTCTGATGCAATCTGTATTTGGGGACCACTGGCTCAGGTAGCATCAGCTCACAATTCATAGAAATACCTGTTGGTGTAGTGTAAATCTTACATGATTCAAAATGATAGACTTTCCGAACATCCCTCAGCGTTTCTCATATTCCTAAGTGATGAAAAGACTGTAGGACTGTTCCAAGGACAGTCTAATTCTGAGCTGCTTCCAGGAATATAGCTATGTCCAGAGTGGGGCAAGGAGGAATCTGGTGGTCTCTCTACTCCCAGGAGAATAAGAGGGGAAGCATTAGGTTGCTCTGTGCCAGCAAAAGTGTCATTCAGGCTGTAGAGAGCAGTTAGAGACAGCATGTGCTTGGGTGGCTGCCTCCAGTTGGTACTGTGGCACCAGTGTTGACTCCCAGATAAGCATTATCTTTGGTTTTGTGTCCAGTAAGTGAGAAAAACTGACTACCCTTAATGAAAGGCTAGAACCTGGCTTCTGAAACCAGATCATAATAATATATTTTAGATAGTTTAGTACAGTTATACTTGGTTACATTGAATTTCTTCTGCACAAAATTTATCTAATTCCATACATGTTTAAGTTTTTCTGATATACCATTCCCTCTGCTAGAATACTCCTTTCTACTGTAGTTTTCCAGGCAAGGTCCATCTCCTCTTTTAAGATACAGCGTTAGCAATTCCTCTTCTTAAAGCCCTCCTCCATTCACTGAAGCCATCGTTTGTGCCAGAGTGGTGGAAAGTGTGTTAACCTTTTATAGCTCTCATCACGCTACATAGCTACTATTTATTGTTCCATCCATCTCCCTGCCAGACAAGGAGCTCTCTAAGCACTGAGCCCTGTGCAGAAGACAAAGCTTATCTGAGAGTCAACACTCTGCCACAGTACTGATTATATGCTGCCCCCAATGCATGTGCGCTCCTTCTCTGCTCTCCTAGAGCCCACAGGACACTTTCTATGGTGTATAGCAACCTAATACCCTGCGTCTCCCATTAACTTGAAAAAGAACAGTTAGAACTTTTTTTAGAAGGGAAATTCATCTCTATACCAGCATTGGGCACCTTTTGGTGAAAGAATTATTCCTCTAGCATTTGTTATTCTTTGTAGCAAAAGAACTCTTTTTTCCTTCTTGTATCGTAGTTTTCAGTGTTGCCATTATAAGTATTTTACTAGTATGTATTTCTAGATTCAAAGCTTCTTAAATAGGTTTTTTTTCTAATTAGGTATTAGGATAATTGTTTTGACTGTAACCCTTTAATATTAGCAAATGGGGGGGGACTGTTAAAAATACTGGGATGCTCTGAACTTTCTTTTAACTTAAACAATTTTATTTCTCTTTTAATTACTTCTTTAAAAAAAACCCTAACTGCTCTTTTTAAAGTCAGTGGCAGAGAAGAGGAGAGGTGTACTTGTGAGTAAATGGGTGAATGCTACTTCAGATAAAGGCTGCTCCCATTCACAGTCACTATGAAAGAAATTGTTGCTAATATTTTTCTGCCTCTCAGTCCGAGTCATCCTCCCCATTCAGTCACTCCTGGTTCTTTATTGTATTCTGCAGCTTTGTTGGTACTAGTTCACAGCTATTAATCGTCATGATACTTTGCTTTGATGTGTCTTAAGCTCTCAGATAAGATGATGTATATATGTTCAGAAATAGAGTGAAATGGTTATTCTATTTGACTTTTAAACCTAGCTTTTATTTTAGAAGAGTGAATAATTTTTAGCTGTTTTGGCTAGTGCACTTGCATCTAGTAAAAATCACTCAGCTTTTCTTTTCATTTTCAGAAGAAACTAACTACTTATTTTTAATTCCTTTTTTCCTTGTCATAATGGCAGTTAATTTTCCTTGTAGTCAGAACACCAGACTAGGCTTTTCAGTCAATGTCCTAATTTAACAATGCAGAAAAGAGAAAGCTACAGGGTATCTCCTCTGTTCTCTGCCTTCTGATGATGTCTGGTGGTTCATAGTGGCCTTTGTTAGGCCACTTGTTGGGTGACCTTCATGTTAAAACTGTTTCAGAATTGCTATGGCTTATGGAAGCTCATGAGGACTAGGGACTGCTGTTTCTTGCCGAAAGAGTGTAGGCAATCTTCTGATCTCCTCCAGAAAATAAGTTGGGGTTTTTAGCAATCAGTTGTCCCTTGTAACAGAGTAGTATATTTTTATTTATTTATTTATTTTATTTTATTTTTAGACAGAGTCTCACTTTATTGCCCAGGCTAGAGTGAGTGCCGTGGCGTCAGCCTAGCTCACAGCAACCTCAAACTCCTGGGCTCAAGCAATCCTGCTGCCTCAGCCTCCCAAGTAGGTGGGACTACAGGCATGTGCCACCATGCCCGGCTAATTTTTTCTATATATATTAGTTGGCCAATTAATTTCTTTCTGTTTATAGTAGAGATGGGGTCTCGCTCTTGCTCAGGCTGGTCTCGGACTCCTGAGCTTAAAGGATCCGCCCACCTCGGCCTCCCAGAGAGCTAGGATTACAGGCTTGAGCCACCGCGCCCGGCCCAGAGTAGTATATTAAACAAAAAGTTGTGATGGTTTTATATATAAAACAGACTCTTAGAAATCGTGTTTCTTTACTATCTTATTCTCTGTACACATAGGTTATTCTTGGTTGGTACATGTATGTTTTATAATAGCCAGTCTCCCCAAATGATTAAACTCTGCAGTGGTGAATATAAAAGGTTATTTGGTTGTTTTCCTTTGGAAATTGGTCTGACACATTTACCCTATAGCCATGTAGTCATATGGCTAGATCTTAATGTCTAGGATTACTAAACATTACTAAATTACTAGATCTTAATGTCTTCAAAAATCAGTGTGTTCACAATTAGCTTTTATTTTTACCTGGCAGTGTTTTTAAAAATCTAACCTGTAATTGTGCCTTAGGGACTTTTTATTTTTCTCTTTTAAGAAACGGCACAAAGCAATAAAGGAAGTAAATTCATGTAGTTAAGCTTTCACTTGGCATATAAGCAGTGTTTTATTTTTCCGCATTCCCTTCTTGCTCTTGTCCTGTGCAGAAACCATTTATGTGATATATTTCGTATGATAATGACACTCATTACTTTTTACCTAACACTGTTTTGTATCTATTGCTATAGAGGATACAGAAATAAAAGGTACAGTTCCTGTCCTTAAAAAGCTAATAGTCTTTCAGGCAAAAAAGCATAATGAACATTATGCTACAGTAGAACATTATGCTACATTTAAAACAAAACAAAACTTGAGATCAGTTTGCACTGGTCAAGGTTCAGAAGACAAATAGGGGATGACTTGAGCTGGGAGGGGACAAGACTATAGACACTGATGTGGAAATAGAGGTGAAGTTAGGTAGATAGAATGGATGGAAACAAATTGTACAGAGATCTGGGAGTTGGTATCTACCATCATGAGTTTTGAGCCTCATTTTAGGAAGGTTTATTGTGACATCAGTATTCTGAAGAGACTAAGAAGACCAGCTTATGAGGCTGTTCTGTTCCTCTTTTTTTTTTTTTTAAGAGATGGGGTCTTGCTATGTTGCCCCACCTGGCCTCAAACTCCTTGGCTCAAGCAATCCTCCTGCCTCAGCCTCCTCAGTGGCTAGAATTATGGGTACGTGCCACTATGCATCCAGCTCATTCTGTTCCTTTTTGGTTCTTTTTCTCCTTCGTTCCCAGATTTGGTCAATCACCAGGTTCTGTTAACAGGTTGCTGCCTTCATCCTACCGAAACCCATTAGTTTATCATGAAGTCCTTTTTGTGGGGAAAATTTATCTAAGGTTTAGATAAGATTAGATTCTAGGAATCTCATTAGAAATCTAGGAAACGGAAAGGTTATATATTGTTCAGCTAGCCATATTGAGTGCCTTCTGGATGACCTATAAGGATACAAAGGAGCACAATATCCAGGCACCATATGTGCCTTGTTTCGTTTAGTTTTTATGAAAGCCTATTAAGTGAGTACTGTTGTTATCCTCATTTTACAAAAAAGGAAACTGAGACACAGAAGGTAGCATATCTCACCCCAGGTCACACTGCTAATTAGTAGAAGAACCAGGATTGGGATGCTGGTCTCTGGCTCTTAATGACTATTCCTTTCTGCCTCTCTGCCTCCCTCCTTTTAAATATGGAACAAACATTTTCCCCATATTAAGTATTTTATTAAAACATTTTTAATGTCTGTCTAATATGCCATTTTATGGGTGTATCATTTCCCAGGTTTAACTGTTCCCCTGTGGTTGGACTTTTAGGTTGTTTATAGTTATTTACTTTTTTTGAGAAAGGGTCTCGCTCTGTCACATGGGCTAGAGTGCAGTGGTGTCATCATAGCTCACTATAATCTCAAAATCCTGGGCTCAAGTGATCCTCCTGCCTCAGCCTCTCAAGTAGCTGGGACTACAGGCATGTGCCACCAAACCTGGCTGATTTTTCTACTTTTTGTAGAGATGGGTTCTCACTTTTGCTCAGGTTGGTCTTGAACTCCTGACCTCAAGTGATCCTCCCACCTCAGCCTTGCAGAGTGCTAGGATTACAGGAGTGAGGCACCACTCTGATTAATAATGTCCTTATGATCTTAGCTTATAATCTGGATGTAAAGTCTGAAGTAGAGTTACCAGATCACGATTTGAATATTTTTAAAGTTCTTGATTCACATCACCAGTTGTCTTCAATGGGATTCTGCTGGTTTAACTGCACCCTGACCAATGTTGGAAAAGTAGTCTTTAAAACAATCACAGCTGTGCGGTTTAATAGAGGTAAAATACTGGCAAGTTATTTTAATTTGCATTTCTTTTACTATTAATGAGGGTTTTTTCTTACTCATTTGCCATTTGTATTTCTTTTTTTTTTCTTTTTGAGACAGAGTCTCACTTTGTTACCCAGGCTAGAGTGAGCGCCGTGGCATAAGCCTAGCTCACAGCAACCTCAAATTCCTGGGCTCAAGCGATCCTGCTGCCTCAGCTTCCTGAGTAGCTGGGACTACAGGCATGCGCCACCATACCCAGCTGATTTTTTCTATATATATTAGTTGACCAATTAATTTCCTTCTATTTATAGTAGATATGGGGTCTCTCTCTTGCTCAGGCTGGTTTCGAATTCTTGACCTCGAGCAATCCGCCCACCTCGGCCTTCCAGAGTGCTAGGATTACATTTGTATTTCTTTCAGTCTCTTTCCATCTTTTGCCCAGCTTTCTCTTTGATATTCATCTTTTTGTTATAAATTTTACAGTTGTGTAAATAAAGATGTTAATCCATTATCATAAATGTTGCAAATACTTTTTTCCTGGTTGGCCGTTTTCTTTTTAATTTTTTTTCCAATATGGTTTTGTCATGTATAAGATTTTTTTTCTTTAAAGTGGTTAAAATTTCAGTCATTTCCTCTGCTTTCTCCTATTCTTTATGCTTCTAAGCACAAAACCTTCCTCATTGTTAGATTGCAAAACTATTCCTATATATATTTTTGAGGTTTGTTGTTTATTGTATCTTTATTTCATAATAAAATATATTCTAGCTAGTGCAGTGGAATAAAGATAACAGTTTTTTCTAAACAGTTAACTGCTTTCCAAACAGTTAACAGCTTTTCCAAACAGTTTTCTGATAACCTTTTATGAAATAATCCTCTTTTCTCCACTAATTTAAAATGGCAGCTTTTTATATACTAATGTTTATTTCTGGATTCTCTCTTCTATTCAAATTGGCTGTCTGTGATAGTACTACTATATTAATTATTATGGCTTTAAAATATGTTAATATTTGGAAAGAGAAGGGTCACCTTTTTAGAAATTTTACTGCCATCTTCAATATCCTGTTTATTTTTCAGACAAACTTTAAAAATTACTTTATATAAAGTAGGAAATATTAACATCTTTACAGTATTTGGTATTTTCATTCATGGATATAGATCAGGGGTCCTCAAACTTTTTAAACAGTGGGCCAGTTCACTGTCCCTCAGACGGTTGGAGGGCCGGACTATAGTTTTAAAAAAACTATAAACAGATTCCTACGCACACTGCATATATCTTATTTTGAAGTAAAAAAAAAGAAAAACGGGCAAACAAAACAGAACAGGCAAAAACACCCGCATGTGGCCCATGGGCCGTAGTTTGAGGATGCCTGATGTAGATAATAATATCCCTACTTAGCCTAATGAGGTTTTTTATGCCTCTTGGAAGAGTTTTATAGTCTTCAAATAGATCCTACAAATTTTGAGTTTGTTTTTTTTGTTTTGATATGTTTATTGTGAATGATATTTTTTATGTTTCTATACTATGTACTATTGAATATATATGTGTATACAATTTCCAGGGTTTTTTTGTTTTGTTTTGTTTTTTTAGACAGAGTCTTGCTCTGTTGCCTGGGCTAGAGTACAGTGGCGTCAGCCTAGCTCACAGCAGCCTCAAACTCCTGGGCTCAAGCAATCCTTCTGCCTCAGCCTCCCGAGTAGCTGGGACTACAGACATGCGCCACCATGCCCGGCTAATTTTTTCTATATATTTTTAGTTGGCCAATTAATTTCTTTCTATTTATAGTAGAGACAGGGTCTCGCTCTTGCCCAGGCTGGTTTTGAACTCCTGACCTTGAGCGATCCTCCCGCCTGGGCCTCCCGGAGTGCTAGGATTAAAGGCATGAGCCACTGCGCCCAGCCACAATTTCCAGTTTTTATAGCCCATCTTGTTCTACAAAGAATTTGAAGAAATAGGCAGGCGTGGTGGCTCATGCCTGTAACACCAGTGCTTTGAGAGACTAAGGCAGGAGGATTGATTGAGGCCAGGAGTTTGAGACCAGCCTGGGCAACATTGTGAGACCCCTGTCTCTACAAAAAATTAAAAATGAAGTAACTAGCCAGATATGGTGGTACTCACCTATCGTCCTAGCTATTTGGGAAGCTGAGGCAGGAAGATTGCTTGAGACCAGTAGTTCCAGGCTACAGTGAGCTGTATTTAGGCCACTGCACTCTAACCTGGGTAAATTGAGCAAGACCTTGTTTCTAAAAATGTATCCATGTATATTATATATAGAGAGAAAATACAAATAATAAATAGTCTAAATAAATCAAAGACCAGAAAATACAAATTAGAATAGAAAGTTATTACATTGTTTGAGAGGCAACAAATTGATCAAGATGTGGCCACCTAAAAAGTGGTAACATATTGTTACATAGGTCTCACGATGAAAGAAAAAATTTCTTCATTGAAGAGTTTCCAAGCATTTAACTCCAGATGAAATTTCTCCCACGTATCCTTTAGTGTAAGCCAAGGCATAATGCCAAAACAAAACTCAATAAAAGCAGTTCTGTAGGGGATAAGACCATGTGGCCCAAGTATACCCAGCTTTCTGATGGACTGGCATAATTCTGGAGTAAAGCCTAGAATAGAATGCAGAATTCCACAGAGAGGTCCAGATAAGAACAGTCTCCTTTGGATTTACCAATGAAGGGCCATTGCTGGCTTCACAGCAGCTGCATAGAATATTAGGGGGCAGAACCCAGGGCGGTGAGTAGAAAAGTAAAGGGTTAGAGACAGCCAGTGTGGAGTTGAGCATGGAGAGAATAAAGAGATGACATACTAAATAGTGAAATGGGGTTGAAGAGTTTTAAATGGGAAAGATCTGAGCAGCATAGAGCTAGCAGAGATGAAGCTAAGGCAAGAGAAGGGACAGCTGATCCAGCAGGCTCCCTAGGGTGCAGGCCAGGCTGGTGGCATAGGAGCATGGGCAGGCCTCCAGTCTCTGTCAGAGGCTAGTCCCCCTGCATCCTGCCACCTGACCAATCAGCAGAGGCAGGGAAGCGCACAGGTACCAGTTTTCCGTTCTTCTGTCCTCTCACTCCGAGTTGCCTAGATCTCCCTACCTCAGTCTGAACCCCTTCTTTTCCCCCAAAGTAGGTTTTTTGTTTTTTTTTCTTGGAGACAGAGTCTCGCTTTGTTGCCCAAGCTAGAGTGAGTGCTGTGGCGTCAGCCTAGCTCACAGCAACCTCAAACTCCTGGGCTCAAGCAATCCTACTGCCTCAGCCTCCCTAGTAGCTGGGACTACAGGCATTCGCCACCATACCCAGCTAATTTTTTCTATATATATTAGTTGGCCAATTAATTTCTTTCTATTTATAGTAGAGACAGGGTCTCACTGTTGCTCAGGCTGGTCTCAAACTCCTGACCTAGAGCAGTTCTCCCGCCTGGGCCTCCCAGAGTGCTAGGATTACAGGCATGAGCCTCCACGCCCGGCCTCCCTCAAAGTAGGTTGAATGATAATTTTTTTTCCTAAGCTTCACTGTAAGATCTGATCCTGATCTGTAAAGCTGTAGCCTCTATTTTCACAGATCTGATCAGATCCAGATCTGATCCTGATCTGAAGAGTTCTATTTTATGATATTGCAGTCCAGAGGATGAACCCACTTTACCACGCTCAATTAGTTGGATAGTGATGGACTGGGGACTAGAGTCCAGGTTTCTTTATTCCTTGTCCAGGTCCATTAAGTTGAAGGTGACAGCCAAATATCGATAGGGAGAGATACCCTTTAAGCAGAGAAACTGTGGTATTGTAGATGTGGATTGGAAAGACCCCTATGTAGAGACAATTGAAATGAAAAGGCTAGTGCAAGAAATGGCTAAAGAGAAAGAAACAGAGCCTTGGTAAGCTCAAGGGGGCCAATGGAGGAGTGCTGAGAGATGAGGAAAGAGACCCAGGAAAGGTAGAAGCCAAGGAAGAAAAGAGGCTTATGAAGGAGGAATGTAAGTTTCCTCCCATCAGATGCCAGACAGAGGTGGGAGGAAAGGTTTTTGGGTTGGCTGGGCTGGTTCTTGGGTGGTGCTTGTAGGCCAAGCAAAAGAGCCACAGAGGGCTAAAGGAGGGAGTGGGGTCCTTTTTAGTAAGGACATATTTTTAAGGTGGGAGAGCAAAGTCATATATAAAAGTACATCTAAATTACATGTATGATATGATCTCATCTATATAAAAAATACATGTCTATAGATGGAAAGCTGAGAAAATACCAAAGTGTTGGGTGATTAGGTATAGGAATTATTATCTTTTATCCTTTATGTGCTTCATTTTTCAGATTTATATAAACTAATATGCTTTCATAATCTGGAGGGGGAAAAATTGTGTACCAGAATTAAATGTAAACCCCTTTTGAGTGATATGTAAATCTCGTTAGTGGTATTAATCCACAAATAGGAGATACCTAGAAGGTATCACTGACTGAAGCAAGGAGGGAGCCAGAGAATGTGTAAGAATGAGCGTGTGTGTGTGTGTGTGTGTGTGTGTGTGTGTGTGTGTGTGTGTGTGTGTGTGTGTGTAGAGCTAAGAGGAATTGGGTATTTGAAAGCAGGAGTCTGCAGAGAAAGGGAGGAGATGGATTGAGCTGCTAGTACAGTGAGAGGCAGCTAGGAGCACAGTCCCCAGGGAGTGGGGAGAGACTTGGCCCAGCCTATTCTGTTAGTTATTGATTCAAAAGTGAAATTCTCTTCCTCTAGAGCAAGTTAGGTAAAAGGGACTGCTGCATGAGGGGATGCACTGAGATTTCTAAGCAGTGTATTAGAGAGGGTAGTGGCTTTCTACTTTGTCTGATGTTTTTCTGTGAAAATAGAGGCTACAGCTTTAAGACCTGAGTAGATGCTCTTGTTCATGGACCTTATGCCATGTGTTTTTTTTCACAGTGAGAGAATACTATCAGCTCAACTCCTTGGCAGCACAGTTGGTTTCAATTTGTATTCCTTTATACCAGTTCTTTTTCTACCTGGTTTATAATTTGACCTCTTTTAGGTTGGACTTGTTGTTTATAAGCAATTTCTAACATTTTAAGTTTTTCAGATTCACAGCAGAGATAAGATGGATTTTTTTTCCTGCATTCTTCAAATTGTGTGCTACAAAACCCCAGAGAGCTCGGAGATTAAATGTTTATTCCTCCACCAGTTTTATTATTGAGGATATTTAAATAGTCTGGGGTTATGTAGTGATTCTCTGACAGGGCCACCATATTAGCATTCACAGCATGTGAATTGTTTTGTTCTTTGATAACTTTTCTGAGAATGTCATTGAGGTAAATGGGGCTTTTTTTTCTGTTCCTAACTTCATACATTTGGATTGTCATCCTCTTTGCTGCAATACTTTCTTTAGGAACTTCATGGCCTGGAAAACTCTCAAGAAAAAATAGATGAACAGTAACAATATATTAGATTATGAAATACGATTCTTTGGATTGGAGTGGGACCTGAAGTTCTGTGTTTTTAACAAGCTCCAGAGTTATACCAATGCTGCTGGTCTTCAGACTAAGAGTGACAAAGATATAAAACTGTGCTCTCCAGTATAGTAGCCCTTAGCCCCATGTTGCTGTTGAGAACTTAATAGTGTGACTAGTACGAATGGAGGTGTGCTATAGTTGTCAAATATGTACCAGATTTCGAAGACTTAACATGAAAAAAGAATATAAAATATCTCAGGCCAGGCACAGTGGCTCACACTTGTATTCCTAACATTTTGGAGGCTGAGGCGAGAGGATCATTTGAGCCCAGGAGTTCGAGACCAGCCTGGGCATCATAGTGAGACCCTGTCTCTTCAAAAAAATTTTTAAAAATTACCTGAGCATGGTGGAACACACCTGTAGACCTACTCACTCAGGTGGCTGAGGCAGCAGGACCACTTTAGCCCAGGAGTTTGAAGTTGCAGTGAGCTATGCTCACACCACTGCACACTAGCTAGGGTGACAGAGCGAGACCCTGTCTCTAAATAAATGAATGAATGATGTATCACTAGTAATTTTTTGATTACACCTTGAAATGGCAATGTTTTGGACATACTGAGTTAAATAAAATAGATTAATAAAATTAATTTCACCTCTTTCCTTTTACTTTTTTTTTCTTCTCTTTTTAATATGAAAGATTTTTATTTAAAG
The DNA here is from genome assembly GCA_008750895.1 of Mirza zaza. NCBI lineage: Eukaryota > Metazoa > Chordata > Mammalia > Primates > Cheirogaleidae > Mirza > Mirza zaza. The sequence goes on from VSMD01076106.1 coordinate 79,522, forward strand.
TTACACAGACAGAAGTTCACATTTGTGGCTTACATTATAATTTTATTGAACAGTGCTGGTATAGAGAATTGCTGTCCCAAAAATAAAATCCATCTGAATAACATTGGGTTTATAAAAGTAATTATAGTTAAGATCATGCTTAAAGTAGTCTTTCACCATCAGAAGTATAAATGAGATCTTAAAAATGCAAGCACATTGCTTAGACATTTTTAATTTATTGGCAAATTTTAAGGTACTCTACAAATGTCCCTGGACCCTCACCTTTTGCAATAATATTTTGCTATATTTGTCCCCACTGTTACAGAACAGCTAGTGAGAGGCCTTCACATTGAATGTTGTAGAATTTTTCTCTTGGTTGAGACAAGGGACTAATGAAAGAAAATAATGGCAGAACAAACCAGACTGGCAACCCACCAACCTCAGGTTTTCCATCAGCCTTGTTTTGTTCCATGCAGATGGTGGGCTTTGAATTTGTCCAAAAATATAGGTTGCTTCAAGCCTGGCTTTTGCCCTCAGAGTTTTCATACCCAGCTGGGAAAATAGATCATTTTGAGAAAAATTTAAGTGCAAAATTGTGTGGTTATTTTATTAGCAAACACATTCAGAGCAAAGTAATGGCCACAACACCTCACTCAGAAGGCTTTGTTATGATCTGAGAGGAGTGGGTAGGACTTAAAGTACAGAGCAAAAAGAGGAAAATGGCAGTGGCAACAACTATGTTCCTGTGAGAAGACAAACAGCTTGACCGAAGGGGAAAGCGTGCTGGAGAGCAGCAAGCTGTAAGTCTGAATAGGTTATCATGGGCTCAGATACTGAGAGGCCTTGAAAGCCAGCAGGGTGTTAAATGCATCATGCATTTTTTTTTTTTCTACAAAAATAGAGATACTTTTTGAGGAAATCAAGCCCTATTCTTTGTGAAGTGAGTGAATCTTAACCTTCCTGCCCAGAAAGCATAAGTAGTTTTCCATGGCCAACCATATGAGGTATAGTCTTTGCATTTTGTCATTCAGGACCATCCAAACTGGCCACAACCAACACATCTTTCACCTATCTTATAATATCCTCTCTGTCCTATGCTTTTAAGCCAGTTATTACTCTTTCTCATAATTAATTTTCATATGTATATCTTCTGCCTAAGGACCCAACCCCCTCTCTAGTAACCCCTAGAATGTAGGACCAGGCCTTGCCCATCTCTCTCTAGTCTTTGTACTACCTTACAGGTGGTCCTGGCTTAAGGGGCTCTCCCTGACGGCTACCACGGAAACAGTGTTAAGGTGCCTGGACAGAGAATTGGAGAAAGGTGTCTCTAAATAGAAGTAGCAAAAGCTTTGTGATTAGGTTAAATTATATGAAATACTTTAAATTTTAATTTTGAATTGTTACGTCAAATTATTGCCTTAAGTTAGATGATTGTTGAGACCTATTTTAGATATTTGGGTACTCTAGTTACAAGATTTCAGAGCCAGGCCAGGCGTGGTGGCTCATGCCTGTAATCCTAGCACTTTGGGAGGCTGAGGCGGGTGGATCGCTCAAGGTCAGGAGTTCAAAACCAGCCTGAGCAAGAGCGAGACCCTGTCTCTACTAAAAATAGAAAGACATTAATTGGCCAACTAAAAATATATAGAAAAAATTAGGCGGGCATGGCGACACATGCCTGTAATTCCTGCTACCGGGGAGAGGCTGAGGCAGAAGGATTGCTTGAGCCCAGGAGTTCAAGGTTGCTGTGAGGTAGGCTGACGCCATGACACTCTAGCCTGGGCAACAGAGTGAGACTCTGTCTCAAAAAAAAAAAGATATTTCAGAGCCAGAAATTGAATTGGTGGAGTTTAAGGCAAGGTCTTACTCTGTTGCCCAGGCTAGAATGCAGTGGTGCATCACAGCTTACTGCAACCTGGAACTCCTGGGCTCAAGTGATCCTCCCACCCCAGCCTTCCAAGTAGTTAGGACTACAGGCATGTGCCACCATGCCTGGCTAGTTTTTTTTTCTTTGTAGAGACAGGGGCTTGCTGTGTTGCCCAGGCTTTTCTCTAACTCCTAGGCTCAAGTGCTCCTGCCTCAGCCTCCCAAAGCATTGGTATTAGAGGCGTGAGCCCCCTAACCCAGCCTCAAAGCATTTATTGAGTATTACCAGCCTGGGCACAGTGCTAATGAGTAAAAACCACTTGTTAAGGGTGAGACGGGCGGATTGCTAAAGGTCAGGAGTTCAAAACCAGCCTGAGCCGAGACCCTGTCTCCCCTAAAAATAGAAAGAAATTAATTGGCCAACTAAAAATATATAGAAAAAATTAGCCAGGCGTGGTGGCGCATGCCTGTAGTCCCAGCTACTCAGGAGGCTGAGGCAGGAGGATCGCTTGAGCCCAGGAGTTTGAGGTTGCTGTGAGCTAGGCTGACGCCATGGCACTCTAGCCTGGGCAACGTAGTGAGACTCTGTCTCAAAAAAAAAAATTTGTTAGATGTGGCCCTTGTCCTCAGGGAACTTGTAATCTCATAGGGAAAAGAGATGAATTTCAAGTTGGTAGTATAACATAGGCAGTTTTGTGTAGTGTCTACAAGCAGGGCCATAGGAGTCTTGATCTAAGTTCTGACTCCAAAAAGCAGGGTGAAAAAACTTTGATGAGGGGGGGAGGGGGAATGAGGAATTGTTGCCCAATGGGTATAAAGTTTCAGTTACACAAGATGAATAAGTGCTAGAAATCACCTATATAATATTGTACCTGTAGTTAATAATGTGGTATATGTGCAATTTTTTGGTATATCAATTGTACCTTAATAAAGCTTAAAAAAAAATAAAACCACTGTGACAGAGCATGTTTTCTAAAGTAGAATTTCATTTAAAAACAGCAAAGCTATCTACCCAGTGGGTTTTTGTTGGTTTTACACGTGTGTGTTTTTTTTGGACAGGATCTCATTCTTTTACTCGGGCTAGAGATCAGTGGGGTCATCATAGGTAACTTCAGCTTCAAAGTCCTAGGCTCAAGTGATCCTCTGCCTCAGCTTCCCCAGCAGCTGGGACTACAGGCATGCACCACCATGCCCAACTGTCTACCAGTGTTTTCTAAATAGATAGAGGAAATGTATAAGATTTATTTTCAATTAATTTCTTAGTTGACATAAAAATTATTATTATTATTATTTTTTTTTTTTTTTGCAGAGTCTCACTTTGTTGCCCAGGCTAGAGTGAGTGCTGTGGCATCAGCCTAGCTCACAGCAACTTCAAACTCCTAGGCTCAAGCAATCCTTCTGCCTCAGCCTCCCGAGTAGCTAGGACTATAGGCATGTGCCACCATGCCCGGCTAATTTTTTCTATATATATTAGGTGGCCAATTAATTTCTTTCTATTTATAGTAGAGATGGGGTCTCACTCTTGCTCAGGCTGGTTTCGCACTCCTGACCTCGAGCAATCCGCCCGCCTCGGCCTCCTAGAGTGCTAGGATTACAGGCGTGAGCCACTGCGCCCGGCCAAAAATTATGGTGTACATCATGATGTGTTGAAATATGTGTACTTTGTGGAATGGCTAAATCAATGTAATTAACATATGCATTCTCTCACATTTTTTGTAGTGAGAATACTTAAAATCTACTCTCAGTGATTTTCAAGTATACAATACTTTGTTATTAACTACAGTGGCCATATTGTACAATAAAATCTCTGGAACCTACTCCTCCGATCTTGTGTTACGCTTTTTTCACTATTTATTGGTTTGAGTCATGTCCAGGAATAATCAGACATTATGATTGGCTACTGTCTCTTAATTCTCTTTTGTTTGTATCAGACTTTCTCAGTTTCTCCACTGTTGACATCTTGGGCCTAATAATTCTTTGTGGACTGACCTGTGTGCCTCTTAGGATGTTTAGTAGCATCTTTAGCCTCTACCCATTAGATACCAACAGCACATCCTACCCTGAGATAGTAATAGTAACAACCACAAGTGTCTCCAGATCCTGCCAAATGTCCCTGAAGGTAGTCACTCCAAGTGGGGAACCACTGATCTCTGTAGGTTCTCCCTCTATCCTTCTGGTTTTTCCTTCTGCTCATTTATTTACAGAAGGAACCAAGTAGTTAATCCTCCAGGGTTTGCTGTAGTCTAGATTTCACTGATTTCATCCCTGTAGTGTAATTTAAGATTTTGTGTCACCAATTTCCTGTTAATTGGTAGTTGGATCTAGGGACTTGATTAGTTTCAGAATTTAGTTTTGTTTGGCAAGATTGCTTTAGGTGGTATTTTTTTCTTCCATCAGTAGACCCATAATGTCTATTGTGCCTTTTTTAATATTAACAACCACTTATTGGCCAAAGGGAAGCTTAAAACAACAACCACCACTGATGCCTCATTCATTCATTCACCAGGGGTTTTTAAATTCCTGTTTTTACCAGTCCATGGCCTGTTAGGAAATAAAATTTTAAATAAATAAATAAATAAAATGCCCATTTTTATTTAGACAAACTTTATTTTAAATAACGATCTGTTCTCCCTTAATAAAGGAAGGGGAAATGGAAGGTGAGGCGGTCGAAGCCATCGTGGAGGAGTCCGAAACTTTTATTAAAGGAAAGGAGAGAAAGACTTACCAGAGACGCCGGGAAGGGGGCCAGGAAGAAGATGCCTGCCACTTACCCCAGAACCAGACAGATGGGGGTGAGGTGGTCCAGGACGTCAACAGCAGTGTACAGATGGTAATGATGGAACAGCTGGACCCTACCCTTCTTCAGATGAAGACTGAAGTAATGGAGGGCACAGTGGCTCCAGAAGCAGAGGCTGCTGTGGACGACACCCAGATTATAACCTTGCAGGTTGTAAATATGGAGGAACAGCCCATAAACATAGGAGAGCTTCAGCTTGTTCAAGTACCTGTTCCCGTAACTGTACCTGTTGCTACCACTTCAGTAGAAGAACTTCAGGGGGCTTATGAGAATGAAGTGTCTAAAGAGGGTCTTGCGGAAAGTGAACCCATGATATGCCACACCTTACCCTTGCCTGAAGGGTTTCAAGTGGTGAAAGTGGGGGCCAATGGAGAGGTGGAGACACTAGAACAAGGGGAACTTCCGCCTCAGGAAGATCCTAGTTGGCAAAAAGACCCAGACTATCAGCCACCAGCCAAAAAAACAAAGAAAACCAAAAAAAGCAAACTGCGTTACACAGAAGAGGGCAAAGACGTGGATGTGTCTGTCTACGACTTTGAGGAAGAGCAACAGGAGGGTCTGCTGTCGGAGGTTAATGCAGAGAAAGTGGTTGGTAATATGAAGCCTCCAAAGCCAACAAAAATTAAAAAGAAAGGTAAAGTGAGTTTATTCATAGTAGTTTCATAAAACCATTTTGGGATAAAGCATTCAACACAGTGCATATGCAAGTTATTTTAATTGTTATTTTTTAAAGGTTATTATGTGGGTACCACTTTTTTAAACCAGTCTAAATACTTTGTTTTTGAGTACTCTTTTTTAAATACTAAAGAGAATAGAAGTAAATGTATTAGTAATACGAGATAATTATGATTCAGTATGACTTAGATTGGGCTTAGTTATAAAAAGCTAATAAAATATATTTGTAGCAATTTAAGATTAGGATGAATCTTAATACTTTGAAACCCTGTGGCAAGTAAGTGTTTTATTTTACATATAGGTGTAAAGAAGACATTCCAGTGTGAGCTTTGCAGTTACACGTGTCCACGGCGTTCAAATTTGGATCGGCACATGAAAAGCCACACTGATGAGAGACCACACAAGTGCCATCTCTGTGGCAGGGCATTCAGAACAGTCACTCTTCTGAGGAATCACCTTAACACACATACAGGTGCTGGATAAGAATGTTGGGGGCTACAACATAGCCAAGGTTCAAACTTGGGTTTTAATTATCATTCAAGCTAATTAATTCCATTGGGAAGTTTTTTGTTCTTTCTTATGGTGCTCTTTTTGTAAAATTCGTTTTATTATAAACAAATATAACTTGGTTATAGGCAAATAAATGTAAAGGAAATCTAGTGGGAGATAATACAAATTATATTTCCTTGATGATGATCCAGGAAAAGGCTAGTTGACCTAGAATAATTCCTGAAGACTTTAACATTGTATTGTTGAGGTTTTAACAACAGTGACAAAAAATGACCCTAAAAAGTCTCCGGCAATAAATGCCAGGCACCATGAGGAAGAACATTAGACACAGAAGTAAAATCCTGGCTTTATAAAAACGATGGCCTTTTCTGTTTCTGGTTGTTTCACCTCAAGGAAAATAAGTAATTCATAATCTCAGGATGGAAAATTTAAGGCATCAGTCTGGCAATTCAAACATTTATTTGTTTGAGCGCTGTACATACTTTAGTGTTCAGACATGCTAATATTAGTTTCATGTAGGCTGTGACCAGGTTCCAGGAGGTCACTAAAGTGGAGAGGCTGTGCTGGACCTCTCTTCTGGACTCTGTGTAGGCACTTGGTTGCAAGTCCTCACCATTTTTCCTGCAGAATAGCTTCTATCCATATTTTCTATCTCATGCATAGAGCTTTAGCTCTATCCGTATTCTCCACCTCATTTTATGTGACACCTCTTGCTTTTGATTTGATATGCTGGTTGTCAGATGAAGATGATCAAGTGGGTGTTGGCCTGTGAGCAGTATGCTTTGTATATTTTTTGCTAATGTGACTTAGTCACTTTTTAACATCTCCCTAGTTTCTACTCAGACATTTAATACTTTGAAGACACTATGATAGGGCAAATGACGAAGTAAAAGTAGCTGGCCCATAACAGGACTTCCTGAAACAGGTGTGCCTTTATATGGGTATTCTGTATTGGTCTACTCCAACTTTTGTTTTTTGTTTTTCCTTTTATTTAAATAGACTATTTTTTTTAAAGAGCAGTTTTAGATTCACAGCAGAATTGAGAGGAAGGTCAGAGTGCCCATGTACTCCAGCCCACACATACACACAGCCTTTCTGCTCTCCACATCCCCCCACCCCCTGACTGGTCCCTTGGTCACAATTGATGAACTGATGTGGACATGCTGTCATCACCCAGAGTCCACAGTTGACACAAGGTTCAGTTTTAGAAAATAAGAAGTGTGGTCTTTCTGGTTACTCAGAACTGATTTGGCAGGACTGATTCATACTAACCAAACCCACAAGAGTCAGATGTGTATACCAGAGTATCAGTTTACGGTGAGGAATACACTTTTTCGTTTTTTAGATGTAGTTGTATTGCATTCTAGGGTATGCTTTTGCCTATGTTAAGATGCCGTAGCGGTTGAACAGTGACTTGATAAGGATGGGCCTTGAGCAGAGCAACATAGGTGGTCATGTGGGACAGCTTAAGGAAAATCCCTGCCCTGTAGCAGTGTCCACTTCTTTACTGATTGGTGTGCTTTATGTCTACCAGAGGCAGGCCTCTTCTCTCCACTAGATAGTACTAGGCAAACACACTAGTAGTTAATTTTCAGCTTAACTTTCCATCCTAAAAGAAATGGATGCTGCTTTCCTTCTCTCGTTAATTGTTTTACTTACTTAACTGTACCACAAGACTATATGTTTTTCACAGAACTCTATCCTTCACTCCTACATCCTCAGTGGTACTGAAGGAGCAAATTGAGCAAGTGAGCATTCCTTGGAATTTCTTGGTTACTCTCATACTCCAATCATACTTCCCTCTCCAAGAGTCTCTTCGTTCTCTAAGAGAATCATTTCTGCAGATGGCTAATCCTGTTTATTACATCGTGGCACTTCCTAATTCCATTCTTAAAGGCAGCCAGTTTTGGTGTTGGGATTACCTTGCTGTCACTTCTTATCGCTGCTCAAAATTATAGATGGTCACTAGTTTCTGAATAACATTCTGTGAAGACAACACTGTGTTGTGCTGTCAGCTATATCTCCTTAGAACTGTCATTATTACCTGAACATGATATGTATAATGTGGTACTCAAGAATGTAAAATGTCTGGAGAACATCCGCTAAAGTAATCAGTTGTGTTATGGAGCTCTGCTATGTGAGGATATATTAAAAACACTAAGATTCTTTCAGTGAAAAACAAAAGAATTGTAGAGGGTATATTATCCATAAAAATGTTTAAATATTAGATGAGTTGACATTTGGATCACAGAATATCAGACATAGATGTTTGAAAGTGATCTGTTTAAATCACATAAAAGGCAGTACTACTTTGTAAAAGCCTTTGATAAACCTCTGGAATTCCTTATCAAGACATTTATATAGAAAACAAGCTAATGTGTTTGTGGTTTATAAAAAGGAGAGAGTTTCAGAATATGGACAGCACAGTGGCCCTATATATGTATAGTCATAATACAGTAAGATTTGATGTATGAAAGGATCTCGAGTCAAATATCCATTAATTCTGTAACATGAAGTTGATAAAACATGAAAGTATAAAAGATGTTTTATATATTTTAGCAAAGATTGAAACAGAATGGTGTTTCTATTAACTTTTGTTCATAGGGACTAGAATATTCACAAAATAGGGATAAGGAGGATTTTGGGCCAGGCGCGGTGACTCATGCCTGTAATCCTAGCTCTCTGGGAGGCCGAGGCGGGCGGATCCTTTGAGCTCAGGAGTTCAAAACCAACCTGAGCAAGAGTGAGACCCTGTCTCTACTATAAATAGAAAGAAATTAATTGGCCAACTAATATATACATAGAAAAAATTAGCCGGGCATGGTGGCGCATGCCTGTAGTCCCAGCTACTCGGGAGGCTGAGGCAGAAGGATCACTTGAGCCCAGGAGTTTGAGGTTGCTGTGAGCTAGGCTGACACCACGGCACTCACTCTAGCCTGGGCAACAAAGTGAGACTCTGTCT
>VSMD01076107.1:0-14034 GCA_008750895.1 Mirza zaza
CCTGTCCTCTCCCAGTGCGCCCTGTCATCACAGGGCCCCGTGCACCAAGAGGACAGGGGCAGTGTGGCGCCTCCACGAGCCTCCCATCCTGCTTTCCAACATCGGCCCCACAGCAAAGCCTCAGGGCCCAGGTGCAAAGGACAGACATGGGGGAGTCTCGAAGGGGGTTGACTTCAAGGCCCCTCCCCGCCTTTTCCAGCCAGCCCCCCGAGAACGCTGCCCGAGCCCGCGCCAGCCCCCGAGGGAGGGCTGGGAGCTCAGCACGGATCGGGGAGAAGCGAACTCGACTGCAGTTATTAAAATCAAAATTCCGTGTAATGCAGTGGAACTCGCTCATATCCCCACTTAACCCTTAAAGCCAGAACCTTCGTGCCGTTGGGATTATTGTCTCCACTTGGCGCTGGAGGAAACTGGGATTCTGAGAGGCGAAGTGGTTCCGGCCAGGATTAGGCAGTTAAGAAGTGATGACTGTGTCGGGTCTGGAGCTGAGAGGGAGACGCGCGAAGCCTCGAGTATAGCGAAATGCTGTTTATTTTGAGCATCTGGGTGCGGACGGGTGGAGGCCAGACAGCGTCCAACCCGAGGGAGTGGAAAGCCTTGGGTTTTGTAGAGGGTTTCTCCTGGGGAGGAGTACCACCTGCAGAGATAGGGGAGGGGGGCTTCGTCCTTATTGGGGGGCGATGGGCATGCTGACGGCTGCAGCTGTCTGTGGTCCAAGTTAGATTTACAACCTTGGACTCTCTAAACTCTTGCAGCTTCTGTTTCACAGGCTTTATGACATTTTCCGGGTTCCCACCCAGGACAAACCTAACAGAATCCAGCTGCAGTAGTCTGAATAATGTCACCCAGAGGGGGACCTGTAAATGCTACCTTAGATGACAAAAGGGACTTTGCAAATATAATTAAATTAAAGCTCTTGAGATGGGAGACATTACCCTGCATCACGCGGCCGGGCCCCAAATGTAATCACAAGTGTCTTTATAAGAAACGATGCATCAGAGGCCGGACAGGGGCCGGAAAGGGGTCCAAGGCCAAGGGACGCAGGACCCCAGAGAAGGCCAGGAAGTGGTTCTGTCCCAGGGCCCCCACGTAGAGGGAACCAGCCACGCACTTCAGACCTCTGGCTCCAGAGCTGTCAGAGAACAAATCTGCGATGTTTTAAGCCACCAAATTTGTGAAACTGCAACACCAGGGATGTGCCCCTCGGGCTCCGACCTCACCTGCGTTGCTGCTCTGCGACGTGCGATCCCGCAGGGCTGCGCTACCGGGAGCTGGCGTCTGGTCTGACGCCTTTACTGCCTCTGGACTGAGGGACTTCTGAAGTCAAGGGCCACAGCGTGTCATCACTGTGTCCCCAGGACCTCGTGTGTCATATGCACCCAGTAAGCGAGAATCAGTTTCCCCTAAATAGCAACAAAGAAGACAAACTATTCATGGCTGCTGTGAGTCCTTCATTAGCTCTCAGCCTCTCTAGGACACGGTCCCTCCTACCCCCAGTGTGTGCTACTGTGTCTTCTTCACCCTCTAGTCCCACTGTTGGAAATGTCGTCGGGTGGGAGGCAGAGACCTGCAGTCAGGAGTCGGGGCTCAGATCGCAGCTGGCTGGGCAGCCTGGGGTCAGGGCTGCAAGTCTTGGGCTCTGTGCCTTCGTCTGTTCTGTGGGACGGTCACAGCCCCTCCCAGGCTGGTCCCGGGGATGAAGTGAGATGTTGTATAGGGGTGAGTTAGACACAGTCATCCGCGGAGAAGGATGCCTACAGGCGGAGTCCATGGAGGGTCTTGGGAAACAAGGCTGTTGATAACAGCGTCAGGTGGGTCTGATAATGAAGGACCTCAAATGCCACTTTTCTCCCATTCTTTCTGCAAATACTCGCCACATGCCTACTTGATGTCAGACTCTGTGCCAGGTCCTAGGGCTGTAGTGGTGTCCACAAAAGAGCAAGTCCCCTGCCCTCAGGGACTGCCCAGATGTGTGCCTAGGCAGTCAGCGCCGAGCTGCTGGGGACTTTGGCGCAGAAACTGAATGTGCTCACATCTGTGAGCATCGCCCTGGCTTTGCCGAGTGAGCTGCGTCGCAGTGGCGGGGGGAGCCACGGGCACAGGCCAGAACCTACTGGATCCGTTCAGCCCCGAGGACCAGCAGTTATATCTGCCTCTCACCTCAGACTGGGCACTGATTTGCGCCCATCTCCCCAGCACCCAGGCAAGTCACAGAGTAAGCTCAGGACAAAATGATGAGTGACCCCACAGTTAAGGGAGGGAGAGAAGAATTTAATATGACTACTACTCCAGGCACCAGAAAATGGAGGGGCCTTGAAAGAAATGGGCCCGTCAGCACAAGGCGCCGGCCGGAAGCCCAGGGTCTGGCTGGCTCTATAAGGCCCTGGCACAGGGCCACAGTCACAAGCAGCTCAGCAAAAGCCTCTTTGCTGCCGTGATCATGGTGAAGTAGGTGCCCAGAGCTGAGGCAAGGTGACCTTCAGGTGTCAAGTGGGAGCAGAGAATCCACAGGCCTGGGCAGCCTGGCCCTGAAGCCCTGAGTGTGGCATCCAACCTCTTTTGCTCAGCTCCTCAGGAGGGTGAGGTAGTAGCCTCTCCTGCTTCAAGGGCCCACTGCCTTCCTTATGTTTGACCCAAGGCTGGTGGCAAAGGCTCAGTGGCTAATTTGCACATGAGCACCATTGTTGGTAAAATGTAGGGTAGATGTGGATCAGCATTTCCCAAAGTGTGTGCTGTTCAGAAAATTAGGGCCTTGGTTGTCCACAGAGGTTCCATAGAGATTCCGTGGTTATATGGGAAAAGACTCTTATGATTACCAGGGTCACAAACTCACCTCAGACAAGCTTTAGAAGGGGAGAAAGGTTTACATTGGATTTCAAAATGAAGGAGGTAACATGCTAACACTAATCAAAAGAAAGCAGTAATAGCTATGTTAATGTTAGACAGAGCAAACTTCAGAGCAAGGGAAGGTATCAGCCAAAAGAGGAGCATTACATAATGATAAAAAGGCCAACACTCCAGGAAGACTTTACAATCCTTGATGTATATGCACCTAACAACGGAGCATCAAAAAACATTAAGCAACAAAGGGAAGAAATGCAAAGATAAATAGATGAATCCACTGTTATACTTGGAGACTTTCAATACCCCTCTATCAGAAATGGGCAGCTCTAGCAGGCAGAAAGTCAGTAAAGACATAGTTGAACTCAATAGCACTATCAATCAACTACGTATAATTGACATCTATAGGCTACTTCATCCAACAGAAGCAGATTACACAATCTTTTCCTTACAAACTCACATTCACCAAGATAGACCACATTCTGGGCCATAAGGTACACCTTAACAAATTTGAAAGAATAGAAATTATACAATGTCTGCTTTCAAACCACAATGGAATTAAACTAGAAATCAATAACAGAGAGATAGCTGAAAGATCCCAAATAATTGGAGATTAAACAACACTATCCTAAATAACACATGAGTCAAAGAAGAAATCCCACAAGAAATACTTTGAACTAAATGAAAATAAAATTAGAATTTATTAAAATTTGTGGAATGCAGCAAAATCAGGGCTTAGAGGATAATTTATAGCATTGAATGCATATGTTAGAAAAGAAGAATGATCTAAAATCAATCACACAGGATTCCACCTTAAAAAAACTAGACAAAGAAAAGCAAATTAAATCCAAAATAAGCAAAAGAAAAGAAATAATAAAAATTAGAGCAGAAATCAATGAAATTGAAAAGCAATTCAGAAAATTAATAAAATCAAAAGCTGGTTTCCTAGCCAGGCTAAGGAAAGAAAAAAAGAGAGAAGATAAGAATTACTACTATCACAATTGAAAGAGAGGCTATCACCACAGACCCTATGGACATTAAATGGATAATAAAGGGATATTGTGAACAACTCTATGCCCACAAATTTGATAACTTAGTGAAATGGACACAATCTTTAAAAGACACAATCTGCCAAAATTCATACAAGAAGAAATAGACAATCTTAACAGCTTCATATCTATTAAAGGAATTAAATCAATAATAACCTCTCAAAACAGAAAGCACCATAACCAGATAGGTTCACTGGTTAATTCTACCAAATATTTAAGGAAAAAATTATACCAATTCTCTATAATCTCTTCTAGAAGGTAGAAGCAGAGGGAACACTTCCTACCTCATTCTAAGAGGCCAGGATTACCCTAATACCAAAACCAGACAAAGACATTACAAGAAAAGAAAAGTACAGACCAATATCTCTCATGAACATAGATGCAAAAATCCTCAACAACATTAGGAAATCCGATCCAACAATGTATAAAAAGAATCATATGCCACAACCAGCTGGGACTTATCCAGGTATTCAAGACTGGTTCAATATTTGAAGACCAATTAGTATAATAATCCATCACATCAACAAGCTAAAGAAAAAAATCACATATTCATATAATAAATTTGGGAAAAGCGTTTGACAAAATTCAACACACATTCATGATAAAAGCTCTCAGCAAACAAAGACTAGATGGGAACTTCCTCGACTTGATAAAGAACATCTACAAAAGCCTGCTGCTAAGATCATGCTTCATGTTGAGAAACTAAGATCAGGAAGTAGGCACTAATATCAGGAAGTAGGCAAGAATATCCCTGCTCACCACTTCTTTCAATCTTGTACTGGAAGTCCTAGCTAATGCAATAGGACAAGAAAAGAAAAGATATGTAGACTGAGATGGAAGAAATAAAACTGTCTTTATTTGCAGATGACATGATCATCTACATAGAAAATCCCAAAGAATCAACAAAAAAAATTGTGGAACTAGTAAGTAATTAAAGTACAGTGTCAGGATACAAGGTTTATGTGCCAAAGTCACTCACTTTCCTATGTACCAGCAATCAACAAGTGGAATATGAAATTTAAAACACACTACTGTTCACATTAACACCCCCCAAAGTGAAATACTTAGTTATAAAGCTAACAACTATGTATAAGAGCTATATGAGAAAAACTACAAAACTGATGAGAGAAATCAAAGAACCAAATAAATGGAGAGATATTCCATATTCATGCATAGGAAGACTCAATATTGTCACGATGTCGGTTCTTCCCAATATGATCTATAGATTCAATGCAATCCCAGGCAAAATCCCAGAAAATTATTTTGTGGACATCAACAAACTGATTTTAAAGTTTATAGAGAGAGACAAAAGACCCAGAATAGCCAATTCAATATTGAACGAGAAGAATGGAGTTGGAGATTGACACTGCCCAACATTAAGGCTTACTGTAAAGCTATGGTAACAAAGACAGTGTGCTATCATAAAGAAAAAGATAAAGAAAACAAAAGACAAATATATCAATGGAACTGAATTAAGGGCCCATAAATAGATCCACATAAATACAGTCAACTGATCTTTGACAAAAGAACAATGGCAATTTGTTTTTTCAACCAATGGTGTTGAAATAAATGGCCATTAACATGAACAAAGGAATCTATACACAAACTTTACACTCTTCACAAAAATTAACTCAAAATGGATCATAAGTCTAAATATAAAATGCAAAACTATAAAACTCCTAGAAGATAACATCGGGTAAAGTCTAGGTGACATTTGGGTATGGTAATGACTTTTTCTAGATACAACACCAGAGCCGTAATCCTTGAGAGGAATAATTGATAAGCTAAAATTTATTAAAATTAAAAACTTCAGTCTATAAAAAACAATACTAACAAAGTTAGAAAACCAGCCACAGACTGGGAGCAAATATTTGTGAAAGAGACATCTGATAAAGAACTCTTATTCAAAATATACAAAGAACTCCTAAAACTCAACAATAAGAAAACAACCTGATTGAAAAATGAGCAGAAGATCTGAATAGACACCTAACCAAAGAAGATACATAGATGGCAGTCAAGCATGTGAAAAATTGTTCAACATATGACATAGGGAATTGCAAATTAAAACACAATGAGACTAAAATCTCGTTGTTTTTAGTTCAGAACTACATACCTAGTAGGATGGCCAATATCGGAAACACCTGATGACATCTATGTTGGTGGGGATGTGAAGCAGGAGGAGCTCTGCTGGTGGGAGTGCAAGACAGCACAGCCAGCTTGCAAGATGGTCGGGCAGTTTCTTACAAACTCAACATGCCCTGACCATACAATCCAGCAATCAGCTCCTTAGTATTTACCCAAATGAAAACTTGTGTTCACACAAAACCTCCATGCTGATGTTTACAGTAGTTCGTAGATGCTTATTAGTAGTAGGTGTTTTCATAATTGACAAAACTTGGAAGCAATCAAGATGTCCTTCAGGTGAGTGGGTAAACAAGCTGTGGTACATCCAGACAGTGGAATATTGTTAACATTTAGCACTAAAAAGAAATGAACTAACAAGCCATTAGAAGGCATGGAGGAACCATAAATGCATGTTAAGTGAAAGAAGCTAATATTGGTTCCAGCTATACAACATTCTAGAAAAGGCAAAACTAAACAACAGACCATGGCAGCCTGCCATCAAATCTTCTTCTCTTCCAAGGCTGCCATGGTCTGTTGTTTAGTTTGCACACTGAACAAAGGCTCTTGATGAGGGGCTAAATTTCAGTAGGAGCTGAAATTTAGCCATACTCTGCTCCCCAAGCCGTGCACCCTGATGCAGGCTACGTTTACACAGACAAGCAAGGCCCTCTTCATACAATGGTGCCATCTGTTTCCCAGGCCAGGCACTTGCAGGTCTGGCTCTGCCCAGTGGGAAGCATTTTTCAAATTCATCTACTCAGACCAAGCATCATATCTACCTCACACAGAGGCACCTTTTAGGTTAGTGGGAGCCCTGCCTGTTGACCACCCTACCCTCCATCCCAGCACAATCGTGCCATAAGCAGGCACCCAGGGAAATGAGAAGCCAGGCAGGAGGAAGGCCAGGTGATTTCTCATCTTTTCTTGTCATAAAAAATTCAGGTAAGGGACAGATTGAGATAAAAGAAGACTAGAAAAGAATCCAGAGAGGCACAATCAATCTTCATACTAACTAGGAACTGGGAATAAGTCAGGGAGAGCGAGGCAGAGGGTGAGTGTCCCGGAGACTTTCTGGGCTTCACAGAGCCCGTGGCTCCCGAGCAGCTGGGAGAAGGAAGAAAAATTGGACAGGAGAGAAAAGGAGATTTTAAGAAGTATTGCCAAGGATTATAAATCAGATACCCTTTAACAAAAAGATTCCTTTTCTTAAAAACAGATCTATTGAGACATAAATGAAATTTTTAAAACTATACATATTTAAAGTATAAATTTTCATTAGATTTGACATAGGGCTGTACCTATGAAACCACCACAATCAAGACATGACTATAGCCATCACCCCCAAAGCTTCCTCAGGCCCTTTTTAGTCCCACCTTCCATCCCTCCCCACCCTGCATCCCCACCTCTGGGAAACATCCATCTGCTGTCCACCACTCGAGAGTAATTGGCATTTGCTAGACTTTTGTATACATCAGCCGTGCAGTATGTAATCCTTCTCGTCTGTCTCCTTTTCCTCTGTGATTATTTTGGCATTCATTCATGTGGTTTTGCACCTCAATATTTCACTCCTTTTTACTGCTGAAGCAGTGTTGCAATTTCTTCTGTATGGATATACCACAGTCTGTTTACCCATTCGCCTGCTCGTGGACATTTGGGTTGGTTCCAATTTGGGGCTACTATGCTATTCACGTCCAAGTCTTTATATGGACATGGTTTCATTCCTCACAGGAAAATACCTAGGAGTACAATTGCTGGATCACATGATAGGTGAATCCTTAACTTTTTCAGAAATTGCAAACTTGGCATTTTCCAAAGTAGTTGTAGCCTTTTATATTCCACTGGCACTCCACTCTGTTCGTAAATTAGATTTCATCAAAATGTAATGCTTATGCTCCAAAAGACATCATTAAGAAAAGGAAAAGGCATGCCACAAAATGAAAGAAAATATTTTCAAAGCATTATCTGATAAAGAATATGGATCTAAAATATACAAAAAGAACAACAACCACATTTTCCACTAAGGTTTGAATGACTGGTACAGGAAGCACATTTTAATAGGGAGCTTCTGAACCCAAAGGAATCTCAGATCAGGGGAAATTTAGGCCTAGAAGCCAGGAGAAGGGGTGAGCAGAACCTGATCTGTATCTGAAGGGCAGAAGTGCTTGGGCTGTTCTTGTCTCTCAGGGGACAGCCAGGGAAAGGCGGGTCTCAGAGAGAAAACTCTGGACTCCATAGGAAGAACTTTCTAACGTTCAGGGCTGCTGGAAGCAAACTAGACAAGTCACGTGGAGAGGTAGTCGATCAAAGCCATGGTTTGGACTGGGTCACATTAAATCCTTGTCTTCAGTCCTGAGATTCTTGGAGACCCATATCAAGAGAAGATGGGTGGATTCTATCTACCCATGGGCTTGGGCCTGGGTAAGAAATCTACACCATTAACCCAGCATGGATGCCTGATGCCCAGATGTGACCCCAAACCAACGCCGTCTCCCCGCTGAACAACCCCATCCTGCCCACCCTGCGCAGCCCTCACCATCTGTAATCCGCCACCTCCCTCCCATTGATTGTTTTCTTTTTATGTCTGCTTCCTGGACATTACTTATTCTTTACTTTTAAATATTTGCTTCCGTAAAAAAACAAATGAACGCCTGGGACAGATTTATAAAGAACGTGGCTGGAGAGGCGGGTGGATTAATTATTCAGCACCCTCTCCCTTTGTAACTATTTATCGTCTCATATGCATTTATATGGTACCTATCACTGCGGATCTCGCTGCACGCTGGAGACATAATTTCTAGGGTCTGACTACTTGTCTAAGATGCATATATTGTATTGCAATACTATTTTATTTCTGACTGTAACGGCACGTGCCATTGTTGGGTAATTGTGTTCATGTTTTTAAATGTGAAAAATAATCAAATATAACTTGAGAGAGATTGTACACTAATTCAAGGGGATATTAAACCACCAGGAAGTTAGTCGGCAAATAAATAGGCGTTTGTGGCTGTCAGGGTGAGCGATGGGAGCTGGCTGGCGTGGGGGAGGAGGCGAGAGTAGAAGACAAAGAGCAGAGCACAGCGGTCGTGCCTGGTCGCCAGGTTAGCTGTGCTGGGGCCAGGGGCTTCCAGAGGCCAGGAAGAGCAGACCTGAAGTCACTGGGTCTCCTCCGCAGTAGCCACAAACAGGGGAAAGGGGCATTGCCCACTTAGGATGAAAAGCACAGACTGGAGTGGAAAAGGCTGCAGGTTTTCATGTGTGTGTGTCTGAGTGACATCAGAGTCAGACTTGATGGTACCTGCTGGGGCAGGGAGGGACTAACCTTTACTTCCTGTCTACAGTGTGCCAGGCATATGCTAATGCCTTTATATATGTCAGCTCTGTTTTTATCATTAAAACGTCCCAGTGGGAAGCTGGCTCCGTGGCTGGTGCTTGTAATCCTAGCAGCTCAGGAGGCTGAGGTGGGAGGACCCCTTGGGCCCAGGAGTTCAAAGCTGCAGTGAGCTATGATCATGCGATTGTACTTCAGCCTGGGTGACAGAGCAAGACTCTGCCCCCAAAACAATCCCTAAGAGAAAATCAGTACTGCTGTCCCATTTTACAGATGGGGAAGTGGGGGCTCTGAGTGGTCCAGCAAAGCCTGGTGCTTTCCCTGACACCTCTCTGCATGCCCCCCACACTGCCCCTGAAAAACAAGCAACAAAATGAAGGCACACTCCTTGCTTACCAGAAGCTTACAGACATTTAGGTTGATTCTGGAAGTCAACAGGCCCAGATTTTCTTTCTTTGTTTAGCTTGTTTGGGACGAGAGAGCACACAGCTGGCGGGGGCAGGGGTGAGGAAGGGAAGGTCTAGGCCGGCATCCACCCAGCCCAGGGCAAGGAGCAGGGAGCCAGACTGCCCAGCATGCAGGCAGAAAGCGGAGAAAAGACGGCCCAGTGCTGGACCCCTTTTCCTTCCCCCGGCCAAGAGCGGTGACATCTGTCAGAGTTTTCTGGAGTTGGCATTTTGCATCTCATCGTCTGTGCGGGAAGAGTTGGAGAAACTCTCCCCAGCTGGGCTGAGGCCCCAGCACGTGTTTTGCTGCCTGGTGGTGATCAGCTCAACGACCTTGACAAAGAGCAGAAATCCGTGTAATGAATACCTCTTCTCCTCTGCTTCCGCCCCACTCTTCATCACTGTCACCCAGTGTGGATCTGCGAGGCCACCTCTGGGTTTAAGATTGGGTTTTGTGCAATCATTTGTGAGACCCCCTTTGCCCAATCGTTAGACTATGGGTGCACACAAAAACCTCTAATTCAGTGCCGAGTAACAGGAGCCAACTCTACTAGCCTTGAGCTAAAAGGGGGGACTTGTCAGAGGCATACTGACGTGGGATGGCAAGTGGACCTCTGGCGGAACCAGGACCTGGACAGGCGAGGCACAGAGTTCCCAGGAAGTTTCCTCTCTCCCTCTCTCTCTCTTTCCCCCCCCCCCAACCACATGCACACACACACACATACTCACACAATCTCTGCTTCCCTTTATCTGTAGACACGCAGTCACTTTCCCCACATACATGGCAGACGATGGCCACCACCAACTCCAATTTTATAGCGAAAGTCCAGCCTCCCAGAATAGATAGAATTGATAGCCTCATCTTGTGACATCCCGTGACAAGGACTGCAGCCTCCCACGCTGGGCCAAGCTTCTGCGAGAAACAGATGCGATAAAAATTGTGATACTATAAGAATATCACAATTTTTCACTAAAAAAACGTGAACTGGGGGAGGACGTTTCCTAGAAAAGAGGGCACTGGTCTGAGAAGCCCACAAGGGTCCCCTTTACCTGACAAGTCACCTTCTACAAACCCCATACCGTGCTTTTCACTTGCCTGCCTCTGCACATTGGGTAAGTCTGTCTCTCCTCTGCTCATTCTGAAATGTCCTCCGCACACCTTTCACCGGAGCCGACCCTTGCCCATCGCTGGGCTCCAGCCCTGCCCCCTCCCCCGAAAAGGCTGCTGCCCTGGTCCCTGCAGCCACCATGAGCTGCCTTTTCCTGAGCTCTTCTGCCGTGGAGGGTCCGCTATATCCACCAGGTGTTTGTTTCTCCATGCGTTGAACATTGCTGAGCACCTACTATGTGCCAGGCACTGTGCTCCAGTGCCGTGGGGGATGCCCTGAAAGGTAGAATCCAACCGAAACCCTGAAGGAGCTCACATTCTAGTCATGTCCACAAAGAGGCAATAAATTCATAAATTGTATATACTATTCTAGTCACAGTGAAATCGCAGCTGGGTATCCATTTAAAGAGGGGGAAGACCGGTTGAATCTGGGTCATTACAGTAGAAAATTCATATATAAGCATTTACTCATGAATATTAATGCATTTAATGAGAGTAAAACTTATTACTTAAAGCAAAGAATTTGCTCCAGCTACTGTTGGATTTGCTTATTACTCTCCCATGCAGATACTGTCCGTGGTTTACCTGCACATCAAGTATCCGGATACAGTTCAAATCCACCTGGGGGCTAAACTAGGTTAGCCATTTGTTGACAAAAATTATAATGTTAACCAATTTCCAGAGTATTCTTGCAGTTAGTAGTTTCACATTTAGGTACATGACTTGCATTAACATTATCTGGTTAATGGTCCGAACAGAAATTTTCTTTATGCTCTTTGGAATATAGAAAGAAAATGTTAAGATACTGTAAGATAATGTGAACACTACCAAGTTCTGAACCATATTTATAATGTGTATCATAAAACCATTAGTTTGGAGCATGCTGAATTATTTTGAAATTCAGAATAATTCAGAAATGAGCCCGGGTCAGTTTCGTATCATTACAACTCATAAAAATAAGGATCTGTAAGTTCGCTGGATAAAGGAGATTATAAAATAATGACTTAAGTGACTCTGGAGTTGGCACAAAAGATAAAAATTGGGTATAGTCAAAATTATCCTCTAAATCTCTTAAATCATCCTCTAAATCTCTTAAATCATCTTTAAAATATAGCATATGTAAATATGCCAATTCAAAATGCATCCCCAAAACCAAATTTTTATCCAACATTGGGAGAAATTTCTTTCTTTAGTTGTGCGTTAGATGAAGGAGGCGGAGTGCATTTGGGGCTGTTGTCGTAGAAAAATTGACAGATGTCACTGCACGTTGATGCTAGTGTGCGGGTCACACTCAACCCGATGAGATGCCCCCCCTTCCAATGAGAGGCAGGTGGGAGCCAGGGCTGGGGGAAGGTATGACTCACCCTGGAAAGTGGCTTTAGCTGGCAAAGCTCAGTTTCTCCTCCGCTCCCATTCTACTCCGGTTAAATTCGTATATGTGAAACTAACGAAAAGAATATGCTATGGCTCTAGCCACAACAGGCCAACAGCAATTTCTGTGCCCACCTCCACGAAGACCGGTCCCCTAGATGTGCTGAGGGCCATTTGGAGTATTTTGAGATCTGCAGACCTGACTTCTTCCTGGTTTCAGGTGGCACAGCCTGCTTTTGCCTCTCCTTGGTCAGTCAGAGTGCAGGGGAAACTTGGCTTTCAGTATGAAAAGAACAGGCACATTATGTGGCTGGGATCACAACCCCATTTCCACTCCACCCCTGCTTTGCTTCGTGCTCTGAGAATTGACGTTCTGCTTGGGGAAACTTTGTTCTCCCAACTGTAGCGAAGCTTGATCACCATGTTCCTGCTGTGGGGAAAAACCCTATTCTGGAAGCAAGTCTCTCTCAGGCCAATCCATCATCTTGCTCATGGACCACTGGTTCCGCCACAGGGCAGGATATTATAAAAGATCTGTGGGTGGGAGAAAGCTTGTGGGTGGTTTGTACAATGGCCCTGGAAATTCTTTGGGTCCCCAAAGGCCTGGTGGGAGGTGGCCCCAAAGGCTGGGAGTTGGGGGAGAATGAGAGAGAGAGCAAAACAGCCCGGGCACTGACCTTCTCATGCTACAAGGCTCGGAGCTCTGACCTCTGCCTCTCCTGCCTTCCCCAGGCAGCCAGAGTGCCAAGAGTAGCATGGCTCTGAGGGCCGTGGCTAAGAGGGATGTGACCTCTTAGCTCCCCAAGTCACTGGGAACCCCATTCTAATAATAAGCAATAGCTCCAGTGGATAGAATGCTTATACGGGCCGAGCCCTGTGAGAAACTTCCTTTAATTTTCCTGAAATGAATCTCAGTGTACCCACCAGGTGTGCAAGAAATATACTATTATAGAATTAACTTCTATTCTGAGTCCTGTGACAATCCTGAGCCTGCCTCTGCAGCCTGTGTCTCCTGGGTTCTCCCCACAGGAGGCTGTCTCAGTTAATCTGTTTTGCAAAACTGGCTACTCTTAAACACAGTGACTTAAAAGAGCAACCATTCCATCATTACCTCTCGGTCCTGTAGGTCAGGAATTTGGGCAGGGCACAGCTGAGCGATTCTTCTGCTCCATGCAGCATTGACTGGGGTCAGGCAATGGGATTCAGCTGAGCCTGGTTTAAAATAGACTGTCCAAGATGGCTTTGCTCACATGTCTGATGCTCTTGCCAGGGACAGCGGGAAGGCTGGGCAGAGCCCAGCCCCTCCCCCTCTTGGTGTAGTGTCAGGGGTTCTCCAAGTAGTCTCTCTGGTCCACTAGTCTGGCTTTTCATGTAGCAGTTCAGAACTCCAAGAGACCAAGGCAGAAACCACCAGTCCTCTTAAAAAGACCACGGCCAAAACTGACATAGCGCCACTTACCATACTCTATTGGTCAACACAGTCACAGGCAGCCCAGATTCAAGGCAGGAGGCATAGACCTGACCCCTGAGTGTACGGCCATCTTGATTCACCATGGAGGCACTTGGAGCATGGGCGGAAGGGGGAAGGCAAGGTGCATCTCCCTCTCCTTCTCTGCCTGGAGCAGCAAATAGCACAGTAGCTGCCAGTCTCTCCTGCCCCAGGACTCTCCAGACAGGCAAGTCATGACCCCATTTCCTCTAGGCCACCCCAGACCCTGATTCAGGAAGCTCCACCCCAGAGCCATTTGGAAATTCACCTGATCCTGA